>JAEQBH010001860.1:0-186967 GCA_016808115.1 Tetrastigma voinierianum | reverse complement strand
TATCTATTGTCCATTCACTTGCTTCTTGTTTATCGTTTATTACCATCATGTTAGATTTAGGTTTGCCACTGAAATTAAGATTATTGTTACCTGGATTTTATTGTCTGTTGATTTATGTGTCTTTTTATGGGGTTTAGTATGTGCCTCTTGGTGTTGAAGTGATTTTATTTGCCTTAGCATTCAGCTACTTAATCATTTATAGTTTGTTCTTTTATTATTTTTGGTGTTTACTCTGAAATTGTGGGTTTGCCATATTTACCATTGTTTGATGCTATGGTAGTGAAGTATGGAAGAAAAGAAGAAAGGAAGAAAGGGCGTGACATCAGCATAAGTCAGGAGAGTCCTCTTACAAAAAGTGGAAGATCTGTATTATAGTTAATGTTTTTTTGTGAATGATTTCGGATGGGCCTTTTATAATTTTAGACTGTCATCTTAGTCCCTCCGAGTTTTGAGGGAGACCAGTGAGCCTCCCCGCATTAGTGAAGACCTAAGTGGTCTCCGAGTTTCAAGTTTTAAATAAAATGTCATGGGGCAATCTTTCTGACTCAAGACAACGCTGGCGATTTTGGAAAAGCGATCTTGACTTTGAGAAAGCGTTGACTTAGGAGGAAGACAATAAAGCCGATTGATGTGAAGGATTTGTAAGATCTCCGGGATGAAACGGACATACCACAGTTGGATTAAGGTCGGCAATGTGGGCAACACCGACGAAGGTCGTGGGTTGACAACCGTCCAGCAAGCGGAACTCCCTCGTGGATGTCGGGTAACCCGACATCACCTCAATAAGAAAATCAGTGAGTCATATTTTAATGGAGATCTTGCTGAGTTTTCGAAAACACAATCTGACAAATTCACAGTGAGCCATGAGGTCCACATCACGAGTAAAATATGTGTGATGTAGTCGTATATGATAATCATTTATGTCTTAATAGTTTTCGAAGTTATTACATTCTCTTAACCAAACAAATATCAAAATTTACAATTTTAATGCATGTTCCGCGGTGGACCTTGAAACCACAGCAGGCATAATATATAGAAGAATCACGGCCTTCGTAGGCGTCTCGTCCTCCTTTGCTCCACACTCCACTGTGCCTGAAATGGTGCTGTGATGAAGCAAGGATCCAGTAGAATAATTTCCTATGGGTTGCTCCACCCTAAATTCACGCTTTATGTCGTGGCAAATAATCCACAATTAAAACAATTTTCTTGAACCTACTCAAAGATAATCCCCACCCAAAATCCGCATGTCATAAGGTCATCATCGAACTCCTCACGCATAACCACTGCCTAAAGCCCGAATCGGCGAATTAAAATAATCAATTCAAAACAAGCTTTTTTGGTTCTGAAAACTTGCCTGCCCGAGTTTTAGGTGTGAAATATTGGATTATCCTGGAGGAGGATTATTGATAACGCTCAAAGAAAGCAGTCCATGTGGTTCTCAAAAAGAAAAATCACGGAAGTGAAATCTGTTTGACTCTCAAGGAAGCAATTCTTGAAGAAAGAAGAATCTTCAAAATTAAATTCCTTCATAGAAACATTTTTAAGTTTTTCTTTCCAATTTCATTTCATTAATGGTAATAATAACAATATTTATAAAGTTGTTGTGAGTGTGGATAGTGATCTGGTCACGACGATTAATGTTATATAAAACAAATATTAATATGTTAACATAATTAACTCAAACAAGTATTGTTGTTAAATTGATTGCAAAATAACACCAAAATTAAAAACTCCGCACATGGGCATTCAACGAACAAAACGATTCAGTGCTGGATCAACACGAAAACATCATAAGAATTCACGAGTGTTCTTTATTCCGGTGAGCGTTGACCTCGGTTGAGCAACTGTTTCGCAGCCCTGAACGAATGGGAGATTTTATCCACCGGGTTCAAAGCACCCAGGACCGAAGAAACCATGACTAATCAGCCTCAGAACATCGACCATTATGGCTCCTTAAGCCAAAGAATAAGCTCACAGTAAAAAGAATCCACATGGGTTGTGGGATATGCGGTGGTGTGTAGCGTGGCCCATAGCAGCGTAGGTGACACCTTTCTTGTAGTAGGGATTGTGACCGGTTCAGCGTTATCAGATCTTTACTAGGAGAGAAGGGCTCTCTCTCTAAACCTCAAGAACTAAACTCAATGCGCTTTGTTCAGCCCTCACATTTTTGTCTTTCACTTGTTTGAAAACCGGCTATTCAAGTTATGTCTTACATTCATAATTATTTTCTGATAAATTTGATATTCTTCTTGGGTTTTGACACTTGAAACATGATCTATGACAGGTTCCATTTTCATCATCATCTCTAATCATATGAGAGCATATTGATCGCGTAGAGTAACATGTCATTAATGTGACCATGCAATCACATATCATAGCGAGCCGTTTCACGACCTGGGCTTCATGGTGCTAGGAAAAGCGTGAAATTTACTATTTGTCTATAAGATTGCTTGAGATTCAACGTGAGTGATTAGATTTACGTGACGATTACCGTGAAGTGGGAAGGTTGTTGTCATTCTGGGATCTGGAAAGTTTAGGTTTTTGACCTGAAGTACAATTTTACCATACTTAGAAAATTTGATTTTCTACAAGGGTCCTTTGATTATGCATCATACCAAGGAATTTCGTTGCGGGAGTGCGGACAATCTAACAACTCTGTTACTGTATTACAACGTGCACCTATACCGTGCTTGTAAACTAGTCATTTTAAGTATTAAAGCAGACTAAACCACATTACTAAACTAAATCCCTAAACGAAGGGGAAGGATGGGTGGCTAAAATCATATCTTTACGCTCCCGTTGACTCCTCCCTCCACAGTGCCTTGACCTTAGCACCCTCATAGCCTCCTGATCTTGTTACAAGGCTTGATCCATTATCCATACAAATGCACACTGGTCCTCCTCAGAATATAAGTCCGTGTCAACCTCAATCCTCCCAATCCACTATCTATGAAATTTTGGATCACAGGTGTGCTCAGGAACATGGAGGCATGAAATACCTCGTGGACACCTGACATGCTGGGCGGTAAAGCCAATCAGTACGCTACAGTGCCTACCCTCTTGAGTATCTTGAAGAATAATGAAGAAACCTCGGCGATAGCTTCCTCTGTGAACCCTTTGACCCTCCTCTTGGGCATCCTTTGCCTTGAGGCCAGTAATCTCACAACCTCGAACTCTAGAGATTCGACCAATCGTACATCTGTTTGGCTCTTCTTTGACTCTGATCAGTGAGAAGACGTTCATGAGATATCAAGCTCACCTTCTCTCTAGGAGGTGTCCTAATCCAGATCGGGACTAGTGATGAGCTCTCTCACCTTGGTCTAACATCTCGGGTGATCTGCATGGCCTCATCTGATGCCATCATATGTTGTAAATTTGTATCTTGCACGATAAGCGTTGTTGTGGGTGGGATTCCACTAAAGGCAAATCTTTTCCTGCTTCTTCCTTATGATCTGGGACCGCATGCTCGCAACATCAATATCTAACACCTGTATGGTCCTCTCTGTGACCGTTTAATACGTGGGTTGGAAAAGTTTATTACTCATAGGTGAGCCGTGTGCCCAATGACCTTTGGAAACTCTTCCAAAAAGTGGCAGTAAACCTCGGGTCCTCTGCTCAGACATATGGATACTAGTACTCCATGTGGCGGGACTATCTCTCGAAGATCGCCTGTAGAGTGGAATCTCTCCCATTCAGTGAGGTCATCACGCACGGGCCTGGAAAATGTGTCGACAGGTGGCTAGGTCCACTATCACTCATCACAAACGTCATGTCATGCCAAGCGATTACAATCTAAGTGGAAGAGGTAAGTTCTAGAATCCATCATGAACGATGCTCCCACATTCCCACTTAAGCCACCTTGATGAGCTGAAGCAACAGCCGCTGCTGGTATTACGATTTTTCAGTGACAACCTGTTGACACGTGAGACGACCGATCAAACAAAAAGTCCCGTGTCTCTTCATCCGCTCTAGTAGTATAGCGGCGAAGATCACAGGTCCATCTTCATGTTGCCCGCTGGATGTGTGACAAATCAAGAGTAGTGAGAACTCCACGAGAATCTCCTCTCTCAACGTCGGTCAGCTAAAGACCTACCGTCCTTTTATGCGAAGACTACCATCTGGCGTGGGCGGGTCAGCCCTCGTCACTTAGTACAGTGTGGTCCATGATGGACACTTCTATCTCGCGTCCTTTATCTCTGGGACTCCAATCCTCTCCACGAGGCGTTAACAACTACTAAACTCCCCAGCTCACTGGGCTGCTCGGCGCTGTCACGTAGCCCAGACTGTCCCCTGATCTCGACATCGCCATTCTCGGGAAGCTATACTAGCTAATGCTTCCAATGACTTCTGACTGAGTGCATCGATACCCATTTATACCGGGGTGAAGCGTGCAAAGTGAAATGTAATCCTCTAGGAACTCCAATCCATCATAGTTTTGCCTCCTGTGAGGTCCCATTGCGAAAGATATCGCAGGACTTTTTGTGAGTAAAGATGCGTCTCGAACTCTTCGCCGTAATAGAATAGTGGCCTTGCAGATCTTCAAGTGAGACTCATTGTGAAATCCGTAATCTTAGTGAATTAAGTGCGCTCATGAGAGTTCTTCAGCCCAATTCTGGGAACCATAATCTTACCATATCAGGACTGCATCAAAAGCTGTCAGTCCGGCCTCGAGGCATCACAATACCATTTTAGTGTGCCCTGCGTCCATGTCGCAGGACTATCAAGAATGGATGCCTAGTAAGTCTCCTCTTCCAACTCCTAAAGAATGCCCTCCTCATTGATAATCCCGATCAGGCTATTGTTCTCCTTTTTAGGTCCAATCTCATCATCAGTCATGCCTAATGTGATCTGTCAAATACAGATCTCATAATCAAACTACTGGTCTGCACCTCACGTATCCGAAAGACTAACTTGGCCTCCATCACGAGCTAAGTCTGGCCTCCCGATCTTCCATCTAGGTCCAATGAACCGTACATCTTCGCTGTGTCCAAAAATCTCTCTCAGTGGACGAAGCCAGCCACTGAACATGGCGTGGTGATGGTCTCTTGACCGTGATAAGCGATCTCAGTGAATCGCTCGTGGCTCACATATTATGTTTGAGGAATTAGATCAAAATCGTCATCCACCGAGAACTAGATACTCGGCCCGATCTAGATGGGTTGGAATAACGCTACGCGCCGAGGTCCATGAATCTTTGTTGAGCGTTGTAGATCGATGCAGGGGCGTGCGTGGCTGGAGGTTGTGGTCTGGCAGCGTCTTTGAGATGCTCGATCTCACTAACCCTCAAGCGCAGTGGTAACCGGTCTGAAGGTCACATCTTAGGAATGGAGCTCGGTGCTTCTCTCGGTGATTAAACAAATCGGCAATCCTAAAACCGTGGTGCCGATTCTTGGTCATCATACCGATTCAACCGCAGTAATCAATGCATGATTCGGGGAAGGTCTTGTCATTCATTTTGCATAAATAGAGACGGGCCTTCCATGGGTAAAAGTGTAGGTCTAAAATAGACGCAATCCGATGAACTCCACCTTCAATTGGACTCGCGAGTTCCTGCAACTCTGGTGCGCGTCGTGTAAGGTCGTGAAGTGGGCGAGGACTGCGGTTGTGACATAGATACAGAGTCTGCGGCCTGCCTTTGGGGCAGTCTGGGTGACAAATGGAAGCGTCATAGCCTTTGCAGGCTGCCTGGTCTAGATCAGACAAGATTAATATTATGTCCTCTAGGAATGAACTCATTATTAACCAGCCAAGGCTAATCCATGACACATTCCATTACATCTTTAGAGGCAAAATGTCATGTGTCCCACACAAATCTCTTTCTAATCATTGAGAATGTTGCGTGTGAGTGAAAACTCCTGTCTCCATGTTCAGAATGAATGACTCTGGCGCTGTCAATAAAATCAAATCCAGGATGTGGTGAACTCACAGACATCGTCAGGATCTCAAGGTCCACTATAGATACAGAGTCCCCAAGATCCCGACTTCATAGCTAGCGACGTCATCTGCCTCCTCGCCTAAATCACTGGGGCTCTCTGTCTGAGGGCTCCTCCAGGGACCTCAGCCTCTAAGCCCAACTCCTATCTGTGATGACGGAATACGAATGAATGACACTGAGATCAGTGCGCATGCTGGGGTGAGATAGCAAATCATGCCACTGTCGCCTGGGGTGATCTTTTGACTCGGCCAGGTGGTGTGATAAGCCAGACCGCATGAGACCCCCAAGCGTCCCACACCCAGTGTGGGACCTCGTCCTCTGCTAGGCCCATGAGTCTGAGCCTCCGCTCTCTTAGGCACTGTCCCAAGTATCTAGCAGGAGGTGCCCGTGCGCTCCACAAGAACTGAAAGCCTGGCTCACTCGCGGCGCATCTTGGGCTATGGAAGATATACTATCCTCTCTGACCACTCTGGCTGATTAGACTATGTCTTTGTCCAAGAAACCTTGGGATGCGTGTGAACGTCAGCCACATAATATATTATAGTTAACGACGTGTGTTTGGCACCACTTTCCCCGACTGCGACTTTACAACACTAATCTGTCCAGCCCGAATAAGCATGACACAGAATCACTCGTGGAATTTGAAGCCACTCTGTGTACCCACTGAACTAGAAAGAAGGTGACTCCTTCCTCCACTACTAACACACTTGTCAGGGTGCAGAGCATCAGCCAGTCCTCTCTCATCTCACAAACAGGTTGGAGCTAATCCCGATAATACAGGTCAGTGTCTGCTGTGGAATGAGTCCTTTCTGGAATCCTGCCTCCCGAATGGACGAAACTTGGGGCCCATTTCTCGAATCATGACTATGGTAGTGTGCGTTTACGTGAGTCCATCCAGAAACCAAAACAGGAGCCTGGCTCCGTGAGAATCTAATATGTGCCTCTTGTGGATCAGTAATCTTTGCAGTGTTTTACATGGACTCACGACCCATTAAGCAGGTGTGCAGCGTGGAAGAATGCTTGCAGTGAGATGACTCATGGTTTCTTATTAAAATATCATTGCCTCACAAGAATCCTCATAGAGGTCATTTGTACAATTCCGCACCTGCTCATGAGCCTGCCCCTCTGGCTGGAATGGCCTATGAGTCATAATCTGCAGGGTCATGCTCAAGGAGGCAATCCTCCATCTAACTTCAATACCTTCTCCATGCATAGACAATAGTGCCTTGAAAATTATTGGATCTCCTCCACCTTGAATGTCGGAGGATAATGTGCCACTAAACCTCTTGGAGAGTTGCTCGGGACCTCCCACAGCTGCCTCTTTGCTAAACCTTGTTCAATAACAAGCAGGTCGCAATACCTCTGACCTTAACCAAAGTCTTGTTAAGGTCAAGCAATTAGTGTGGCTGCTTTCTCGTGGACGCCCTCTCGTCAGCCTTACTCAAGGCCAGCCATCTACACATGTCAAATGGAAGAGTTAATAATTCTGTTCTCCCGATATCTTTAAAGAG
Organism: Tetrastigma voinierianum; assembly: GCA_016808115.1. Lineage (NCBI taxonomy): Eukaryota > Viridiplantae > Streptophyta > Magnoliopsida > Vitales > Vitaceae > Tetrastigma > Tetrastigma voinierianum. The sequence continues at coordinate 179,521 of JAEQBH010001860.1, read as the reverse complement.
GCGTAAACATGAGTCTCAAAAGACACTATTCACATTAAAAGTGAAATTTTGTACACTATGTCCATTTTTGAAATTTCACTTAGGTAATACCCAGGTAATTTTCATATCATTAAGATATATTAAACCAAACAAGAATAGTGCCTGTAAAATTTCAGAGAAAATTTTCATTTAAAACATTTACAGGTTTACAGGTTAGTTGATTTGGTTCTGATTTTTTGAAAACCTGAAGTAGACAGATCATCCGTGAATAAGTGTTCATGAGAACGGGTGAGCTAAAGAAAACAATCATACCGTGGGAGATCGAAAAGCGGGTTCAGGTGCACCGAGTGCGCCACCCTATTAACCACCATGTATGGGCGTGGCGCGTATTGTGGCTGGGTGCGACGGTCGTTTGATGAATCAGTGTTGGTGACGTGAGTTAATAATGTGACCTGGCACTGATGATTGTCTGGTTTACTATGTTGTTGATGACGGCGTCGCTTCACCAGCGCATGGCGCGTTAAATCCGTATTTGTCATCTCCATACGGTATTCTTGAAGATAAAGCGATGATGTTTCGATACGTGACCAAGCCTCATACCCTCCACATCCGCGATACGAATCGTTTGTATAAGTACGACCGCGCTTCATACAACGGACACTCAGCCTATCGTGATACAAATGTGTCGCGACCCACGAACCTAATGGCGGTATATCTTTGATACAAAACTTTGTGTGGTGGCCGCTCCACCAGCCTAGAGCGTGCGTGGCAGCTCTTGGTCGTCTTCGATGAGCCTCCTTAGGTGGGTGTGATTTGTTGTGTGGCGTTTGGCAAATATTGACTTCACCTCCCTGCGCCAAGGGCTAGCCTCCCACGCCTTGTCGCCTGATAAATTGTTATGCATCGTGACCAGTGCAAAGTACGAAATAGAGCCATTAACCATTGACCTTCCCTACGCCCTTTCTTCTTTTCAAACTTTTCATCATTTTCTTGTATTCATTTTATTTCCACCCTCACGAAGAACCCAAAAATTATGTTTCTCTCTCCTGTCTCTCTCTCTCTCTCTCTGTGCTCTTCTCTCTCTCCTCTCTCTCTCTCTTCTCCTCTCTCTCATCTCTCTCTCTCTCTCTCTCCATGTATATATTTTTCTTTCAGTGTGAACAAATAATTTCAAATTATTTTATCATGTTTTTGGAGTTTGCTATAAACAATAAGAAAAAAATTACCACATCATTTTCATTAATTCCTAGAACCATCTTGTCCAGAAATTTCTCATGTTTACCTAGGTTACATTTTCCTCAGCCCTAGTCCGACGCATCTTTTTCTATCTTTAATTCACCAATCAAACAATTTTCAATCATAATTTCGCACTTTAACAATAAAATAATTATCTTTGCCGATTCACATAAAACACCATGCATAAGGTGTTTTGTAAATCATAATTAGTGATTGCCTAGGTAATCATATGCCTAAATCTCGCTTGTCGGGCTATGCCGAGGCTGACGATGTCTTTACCGCACTAATGACCTGACCATTACCCGAGTCCCTCAGAGCCTAAGGTATTCGTATACCTAAGGTTCTCACCTACACGACGAATACTGGGGAGGTGTCAGTTTACCTTAGCTCGTCACTCTTCCTGTGCATGCAAAGAAACCGGTGTCAGTTGACAACCAATCGGCCTGCGGAATAAAGTGGATGTTGGAGTGGCTGCAAACACCGCTCCATGAAAATCGACGAAGTCATCGCGCGCAATGGAATATCGCTGGTGAAAGGCCTGTCCCAACCAGATTCTGAATGACCATATGGGGTCCATCGGAAGTAAAATAGTGGCCATGGGCCACTGCATCATAACTCACACCAAATACATCAACTTCTCTCCACGTAATAGTTCGAGTTCGTACATTCTCATGAACAATCATTCTTGAGTGCCTGAGATTTTAAATACATATTTCCTAAAGTGAATAACCAAAGCCCATGACCGGCTTTTTCTTCTGATGGGATCATCTAGTGGGCCATAAGATCCTCCTGTACACTCCTGTGCCATAGACTAAATGGATCCTCTCCGACCAAGAGATTGAGTAAAGGCCAAGTAAAGAAGATATAATTTTCCTCAACAGGTTCACTCCTGACCTAAATGCTGATTTCTAATGGCAAAATAATGAATCACATTCAAGGAGATTTCGTGAACCAGGTGTCTACACACCCCCAGACCATAATATAAGGTCCTCACACGACTCCCTCCATGATTTTCCTAAACCCAGAATCTGTGATAATCAATTTTAAGAACAAAGCTTTTGTTTTCTCGAAAACTTGCTCTCTGAGTATAAATTAAAGAATAAATTGGATTAATCCTCCAAAGGCGGAAATTCTTGGATGTGACTCCAAACAGTCATGGTCCTCCGTCAAAGTGATGTTGGACGATATGGACGGTTATTTTAGAGAATCTTATGATTCTTACTTCATAAACGATTTTACGTTTTTCTTTCAATTTCATTTAAAGTCGTCATGCACTCCTCCCTATGTTCATAGGAATTGTGGTGCATTAGTGGAATGCATGATTGTTGATCACAGCAACTCTAGTGCTTCATGTGTCAAAACATGTATGCATTAACATAATTAACTCAGACAGATAAAATTATTGTTAAGATTCTGATTATAATAGCTGAAATTAAGAACTCACATGGGTAATTAAAACAAACCTGAGCAGTTCATTTTGAATCATAACATCATAGTAAAGTCGCACCCAAAATCGATCTGCTAATTCATGAACATGAGTGAGCCCTCAGGTTGGCACTGACTCAAAACGACCTATAACAATGGTTACTTTCTCCTTTGCTCGGGTTCAGCTTTTTGAGGCCGAAACCACGGGCTGTCTGACCTCGGGAACATCCCGACCCGGTACGTGGCTCTTAGCCAAAGAATAGCTCAAGTAGGAGGAAAGATCCTACCTCCGCCAGGTTATTGGAACTCCACCACAATTAAGATTGATTCTCATTGGCCATACATTAAATGCGACTTTGCTTCTTGCTCCAAAAACCAGGAAGTCGACGGTCCCGAGCGACCGCTGAAATCTAAAGAAAGGCCTCCATCTCTCTCTAGAATTCAGACACCAAACCTGTTGTGGTTTTGATAAGCGGTTGTGTGTTGTGTGACTTTGTCTGTCATGTATTTACAAGAACCATTCGGCACCACGACACTGGGTGCCTGCGAAAAGTGAAATTTTAGACTGTCTCGAGTGACGAGGTGAGGCGTGAGGTAAGCTAGATTAAACGAGGTTGCAGCGGTTAAGTCCCAGTTTTTGTCGAGATTTAGAAAGAATTTACCGGGTTTTGACCTGGCACCACGCCCTTTTTAGAAATTTGAATTCCGGGTTTTACACGTTTCGAAAGATTGTGATTTCTGCGAGACAATCGGAGTGCGCTCACGTTTTCAAAGGCGATCGGTATCTAAGTGGGAAGCCCAAGGCAGAGATTACCAGGTGCTTTTAAAAAAGTTGGGTAATAATTTAAAGAAGGGTTCATAATGAGATCATTTAAAAATTACGAATCAGAATGAAATAAATTGATTTTGGGGGACAGCGGCTGGAACAAGAGGACAAAGTCAGGCGTGATGTTAAGGCCACGTGTTTGGGGCTGTGGGGACGAGGGTCTTCAGGAGAAATGTCTCCCAGTGCCTGCCTGGGATTGTGAGTTGGAAGGAGAGAGAAGGAAAGGAGGAGGAGGAGGAGAGGAGGCCTAAGATTTTCTTGACATTACCACACGGGGAGGTTGACTATTAAGACGGGAGGGGGTCAGATCGAGGCGAAGTTAAAGTTAACCGTCGCAAATGAATTTCATTTCGCAGTGTAAGAGGAAAAAAGGATTTCACGAAGATCCTAAGGAAGAAGGGTGCACGGAGGAATTCCGTCTTTGGGTTGGAAAGTCGTTTTAGGAGCTTCCTCTGGGTTCCTTTCGTTTCCAAGAAGTGAATTTTTCTCTTTGGTTTTCATTCCTGCACCCAGGATGATTTTAGGGATTGATTATTGGGATGGTTACCTGTCTGCCGTGTTTGCTCGGCATATTTTTATCTTCGTGGATTATAAGCATGTTTGCCTGTCGCGATGTTTAAATGTATCATTATGGCGTAAAGTTGAGAAGGTCTTTGTGGTAACCCAGTTACAGCCATGTGTGTCATTCGCCCGAACATGGAATGACATCATTTGTGGTTGATGTTGATATATGCATAAATAATATATTGACATGAATGAAATCTGATATGAAGTCGCCATAGGTGATGTGAATCTGTCCGACCTTGGCTGGTGGTGTGGATTGTGTTGTCCATGTAGCATTTTAATTATGCATGGCATCGCACCGTGCATAATGGTGCACATTTCACGATTGCATGAAACGCCGGACTGTAGCATTTCGCCGTTATTCGGTGGCGGTTTGTGGTCGTCCTCATATAGTGATTGATGGGTGGGTTGGGTATCATTTGAGCAACGTCCAACGAGTGCATATAGTTACGTGAAGGCGATAAAAGAAAAATGGTAGGGTAATAAACAGCGGGGATAGACGTGGTCCTGACGAACAATTGAAAGCCCGCTGAAAATCGTTAGAAGCGTCGAGCGCGGCGGTGGGACCTGAAGTTATTGCAGCGACTGTGGTTTTGTGGAAAGCCAGTCGTGAAGGTTTGCGTCTGCAAAAACTTTGGTTTAGAAACTATATCAGTTCGAACTGAGCTGAGTCATTGATCATAATCACAAATGATAGATTTTAATCACACGTAGTATCCACGGTATGTGGTGGGAGTTGAAGCGAGACTCGAAAAATGTTGGAGTGGTGATGACGGATGGTGTGGGTTCGTCTGTGTTTAAGCGTGGCATGTACCAAGAATTCCAAAATGGATTATAAAATCTTATTGGAATTATCAGGGTGTGGCGTGAAGAATCATATTGGGAACGCCTGACAAAATTGTAATATTACCTTAGGTGGGAGTAGCCTATAGTGAGATTATTCTCTATTACGGGTGGGCTCATGCTATGAGGATAAAAATTTTAGGTGTGAGACAGGTCTGGGTGGGTTGGTGCTCATTGGGACGCAGTTGTGAGAAGCGTCAGTTGGTGACTTTGAATGGAATCTTTTTCAACAAACCTTGGAACGATCTGGTTCTCATTAATAATAATAATGAGTACAAAGAATTATTGATCAAACTCTGTGAATTGTTTCTAAAATGTTATATTTTAACTTAAATATGGATAAATGAATCAAGATGAAATCAGGACATAATGATGTGAGTATTAGATTTCGGTATCTGGTGATGGTTTGGTGTCGAAACGATGCATTTAAGATAATATTCCGTGAGGTTGTGATTGGTCAAACGGGACCACCGGGATTGAGGTGTCACCAACATGGTATCGACAGTGCCATAAATACCATAGGAACTTAATGAATGTCAGGTCTAGTCATTTGATTGTGGTTGCGTGTCGCGTTTGGTTTTGCTCAGAACGCAGTATGTTGCAAGGTTTGACGGGCATGTTAGACCATTGTGCATACATTTGTATGTTCATGTTCCATGTTACATGACTGGTAGCTGTCATTATGTGAATTATATATAGTGAGGTGTATGTGGGGAAAAGAACACTCATGTAGGAGCTCTTTGAAAAAAAAAAGAAACGGAATGGATGAGTTTGTTGTTGGGTGTCTGTTGGTGGTTGGCATCGCGCTGCCTGGTTAGAGGCAGAAGGATCTCAATTGCTGTTGGCGTAATGTGAAATGGCAAGTCTAGAGAGGGAAAGGGCGGCTAGAGCAGATGGGCCCGAGGCAACAAACAGCCATGTGGGCTTTGAGCCAATAGGGAGCTTCATGGAGGCTATTATTAAACATGACTACTCATGTTATACGGGTGAGTGTTGTGCACCTTCATTATTACCCATCTGATGCAATCATCGACGAGTAGAGTGGAAGTAACCTCCGAGTTCCAGAACGCATCTGTCCTTGACCCTTCAAGGATAAGGGGTTTGTTGGTGACCATTTATTTACAACAAGTCGGAAAGAATTTGTGAAGCTATGAAGGAATTAGCTAGGTCTTACCACTCGGATAAAGTTAAACCATATTCCGTGGAGGGTGGATGGTGGAGGATTGGAATGACCCTCAAAGAACTTAGGGAGAAGCAATGGGATGGAAAGAGGATTCTACATGAACTCTTACCATGAGGCATCCGTGCCTTTGAGGTTACTTTCTTAGGACATCTGAACTTAGGAGTTCTAGGAAATTTGAAACAAGGAACAAATGGCCAAATTAAAGCGAATCTTGTGCTAAGTTAAAAATTAACTGTTTACTTAGATGAGATTATGGCAGCCACGGACGCCTGGTCAAAGTAAGAAAGTTTGAGGGGATGGTTTGAGGTGTCCATCCGGGGGTAAGTCATGGGACATTGGACTCGATGGATTTAAGACAACTAGCTGGCCGTTGAGAGAGGAAGTGAATTGAGAGGCCTGAAAAGAATGCGGGATGTGAGTGCTAATTGGAGGTCGGCTCTGTTTATTCCTAGCTCGGGGGAAGGGAAAGTAGGGACTTCACTGGAGCAGGGTTTAGGGACGGGGCTGTAGGCTATCAGACTGAATGCGCAGATAGGTCACGTCCCAGAAGATGGGGAGACACTTGCAGGGTGCTAGCCGGTCAAAGGTAGGGGACAGTACTGCTGGGCGTGGGTCCTGAGATCTAGAAGGGTAAGTTGGGAGAACATTGTGCGTTGGTTTTGCGCGACAATCGAGTTATCGGGGCCCGGTATACTGCGAAGACCTCTAGGAGGTGTGAGGTTGAGTCATTGTGTTTATTTGAAGGGTGATGCCATAAAAGGTAAGCGGGTTAGACAAGTGGAAGAAAAATTTTGTCATCAGTGTCGTCAGACCGCATAGATAAATGGGGTGATATGATTACAGCCTGCAGGTTGGCAAATTGAGTGTGAGGCTTATCATCTGTGTTCATCTGATGTTCAAAATATTGTCTCCATCAACCTCTTAGGAAGTACTCAGGAATCACGACTCAGTAATAAGTGGATTAGACTGAGGTTGCACGGTTGTTAGAAGATCACCACAGATGGGACAATAGAGGAGGGATAGGTGTGATAATCCATGGATATTGGGATCGGTTTTGCAATGAAACAAGGACAAATCAAAAGGCCTAGTCGAAGGTGTTACAAGTGAAAACGACATCGGTGGAGAAAGACAAGAGACCTAGGAATCGAAACACTATGTACCAAATTAATCTATTTCATTAATTTACAGGAGGAAGTGTCGTTTTTTGAAGTGGAAGGGATAAATCTAAATCCTTTGTTAACAGTGTAGGATTGTATTGTGTTGTGTGTGTGGTGTGAGGAATTCTTTTTTAAGGAAGAATGTAGCTGAGGTGAATGAAATTTTCTGATCTCCAGATGATCGAAATAGGACCTGTTCCAATTTGGATTAAGTATTTTAAAAATCTAAATTACCTAGAGCAAGGTTCGTCGGATTGAAACAGGTTAGGGGTGCACCTGCATTTTGCTGAGACAATAGTGCTGGTGAAACCCTGAACTGAGGTGCCTTTAGAAAAGAGGTGCATAGAAAGTTGGAGTAAACAGGCTGAAGGTTCATTTAATGGATCGACCCAGAATTTGGGCGGATTGAAATAAATTGTTTACCGAAGGCAAAAACGAGGACCAGAACAAGACAAGTGGCGTAACATAGAGCCACGTGTTACAGAAAGTACTCAAGGACAAAAGAAGATATTTTCCAGGAAAATATCTCTCTGTTTCTCTGGTTGCTGAAAACGTTGAGGGAGAGGAAGGCTGGTGGTTTTATTTGGCGTTCTATTTGTTGTTTGTTGATTAGAGTACTGACCCAGAAGTCCCAAAGTTCTTTGCCTCGGCAGAGGAGCTCGCTCAGAGTCGCGAAAAGAGAGGACTCTTCGAAGAATCCACTAGAAAAGGAGAATTTGAAATTCAAAATTTCCAAATTAAAAGTGTTTGAGGCTTTGCCGTGACTTTCTGTGTTTCGAGAAAGTTGAAGAGATTTTCCTACTTTGGACTTTTGTTCTTCACTTTTGGGCTGATTTTGGGATAGATTACAGCAGGATGGTTTTATGCATGTTTTGTGGCATGTTTATCTATGGATTTATGGCATCATTTTGCAATATCCATGTTTGCAACTGGCGTGTTTTGTGGCGCTTCTCATTTAGATTGGATATTATTGGGCGATGAAAGGTTGTTTATGAGATGGTTTTGAATTAAATGCGTGTATTTGGAATCAAGACTCTCTAAACACGCTAATGCATAGCTAAAAATAAATTGCAGCCCTAGTCTTAGCAATTGTGGAGTTTTAAGCGCAATTACGTGACTATGTTAACTAATAACACTAAACCACCATATCATTTCTTAATCCTCAAACTACGATTAAGCGTATTCTTGGACTCCTCTAATGGAAAGATCTTGACTCTGAAGCATTTGGTGCTCACATCATTTTCACGAGGGTGCTTGATTGTTGTACTTAAGTGTTACTTCGATACATGGTTGTGTTAGTTGATCAGATTTGTATGATACAGGAGAAATGGTTAAATTTACGTGAAATAGTTGTGTGCGATACAGTGATCGCTGTTTACCAGACGCTGTGACGTGGAATGACAATGTTGTTGTGTTGATGTTGACATAATCTGCATAAAATAATAATGTGACGTGATGAAGTACGATGAATGGAAGTCATATGCCAAGTGTTGGCAGTTAGTCCATGACGGAGATGGAGTGGGTGTGGTTCATCATTGATCCATGTGACATTTTGTTGTGTGTTCTTGCCCGATATAACATGTAAATGGTGCATTACTTGTTCATATCGTGGACATACTTCATTTCATTAGTGATTGAGTGCATAGTTTAGTGATCCTTCGTCCTCTTTTATTGTGATGGTCGTAATCTTACAAAATATCATTGGAATGACCGTCAACAGTGCCATAGGTCCACAATCATTAATAAAAAGAAAGAATAATAATCCAGATTGATGACGGCGGAGGAATGGAATGCCTCAAGGGTGAAGGCCCGATGGTTGTGAGTTGAACATGATCCTCACGGTGACAGTCAGAAAATGTTGGAAGGTCAGTCTTGAAACACTCTGGTAGGGACACGAAACTTCTCTACCCACCAAAGACACATGGTTATATATCGAATGATCATTGAAGGTTTAACATCAAAAAACACGGTTTGAAAACAAATGGTGTTTGTCAATGAAGTCATTTTAGGATGTAAGTAATCACGAAATGATGGATTTTATCACACAGAATGGCGTGCGAATTTAATTAGTGGGAGTGAGTGGGACTTCCCGAAAATGTTGGGGAGTCGGTAATGACTTGGGACATGGTAAAATGGGTAAGTCTCCATCATCTGGTGCCTCTTGGCATGACATGTGGGGTTCAAACAGTTACCTCAAATGTTGTTTAGGGATTGTGGTGTGAAAATGTGAAGTGTATGGGAACATGACCATTCATGTGCCGTTTTGGCCCGAAGGAAGTAGCCTCTGTGAAATTAAATTCTCCTACTTGACCAAGAAAACTCCTCTTATGGGATAGCATTTCAGTGGTTGTGATTAGACAGGCGGCTGTTGGGGTCTCGATTTGTGAAACCGAATCTAATTTCATCGAAAAAATGGAAAAAATCGTAATTTATTAAAAATCAGGAATTTTTCTAGATCATCGGGATGAAAACCAAAAACGGAACACCAGGTTAGAGATCGATCTTCAGTGATCTGTTATAGTGGGGTTTGTTAGTCTCACTCAGATATTCAGGTACCACGTTTTCATAAAGGAAAACAGTGTCTGGCCCAGGACACATGAAGTTTTTGGGGTAGCCTTACAGAATTAGTACCCATGTCAAATCTTTTTCAGCTCGATCGAAAAAACTTAAACCTGGTGGGTTCAGTGACATGGCGTTCGGCCACAGGGTGAAAGGTCCAAATCAAGAGATTTTAGGGACATGGATGGCCTTTTTGGATCTTAGTGAGAATAGGACAAGCGTAGAACAACTATCAATCTTCACAATTTAGGCTGTGACAATGTACTTTGGCGAGGCAGAGAAGCTGATGCAAACAGGATTTTTCGGGTTTACACGAGAGAGGAAGGTGCACCGCACTTTCTCTAAGATCCGATGCAAAATAGGACCGTCGGGATTTTCTTCGAGCCCAGAAAGGAAAGGATTACTCTCATTGGCGAGGACTCGCAGCGTGAGCAAGCAGGTTTTTGGAGTTTTGACAAACTCAGTAGTACTTTGTTGATGGTTGACAGGTATTGTGGTGGGGGCCGTGAGAGGTAGTTTGATCGATCGGCTTTTAGGACCGGGTATTAGAATTTTAAGGCTGTTTGGATGGGTCTGGACTGGTGCCCCGGGCTGAAGATTAATAAATTGGAGAAATTAAATTCAATAAATTGTGTTTTAGTGGAGTAGAAAGCCAAGATGGGCATCTGTAATTCGGAGTTCCTCAAAGTGAAAGCAAGGGGTTAGACAGAGTGGACTTAGCATGGATGATACTCTTTTACAGTTTGGGACTGTTAGTCGGTCTGGGTTGAATTGGACGAATATGGTCGTGTGTTGTTGTTTGAATTGTTGGAATGGTGACTGGGTTGTTGATGATGGTTAATACATGAGTCTAATGTGTTAACCTAATGAACCTCTGATATATAAATCTCAGGTGTGGCAGCAGAGCTAGATGGAGATAAATATTGTGAATTGCTCCAAAGTGAGCTAATTTGGGGTTGATTTGATCAAAGTTAAATTACGATGCTGAATTGTGATTGTAAAGTTGCCTGAGAATATATTAGCATAATTATGATATCTATTTATATTATAGAATTGAGTGACTGAAATGGCATAAATGCATTTTCATGTCTATTAAGTAACCTAAGAATTAGGTATGAGTGCATGACGTGAATTACTATGAAAAAGCGTTTAAAATGAGTTGTGAAAGGAATTTTCACTAAGATCAGTTTCAGGAGGAATGGGAGGTTGGAGATGGTCCAAGCAGATCATTTTCAGATAGAAGACCATGACTTTGGGGTTCTGGCATTTGGCGCGGATGATCATGTTGCGCACCGCCCGACAGTATTCGGTGATGTATTTTCAAGAACAAGTTTGTTTGCCGAAAATAGTATTTTCTCATCTTGTGGCTTAGGCAAGTATGAGAAGTCGGTGGGACTGGAACGTAGGAATGGAGCATTTAGACGTTGAAGTAGGATCCGTGTTACTTAAAAGTGACAATCGTTTTACATTGGATCCTTTTATCACATGGTGAAATGTGATGCCAAGGGATGAGTCACCTCACTCTTTGGGCGTGGCTCACCTGATCGAGGAATAATTATTTCGGGCGAAGGAATCTGAGGAGAAGTGGGTCGAGAAAACGAATAAATCTTGGTGGGTTTTGAGTGGGTTGACTGGGTTTTTTGATTGCTCTTGCATCATATTAAAGAATTGTGAGATTTTAAATAATCAATTTGAGAAATAAAGTGATGTAAATGCTCTTATAGACAAATAATAAATATTTGGATTTGGGATGTTTCTATCATTACTTGAAATGTTGATCAGGAGGCCCCAGTGTTAAATATTTACTTACTCTTATTTATGGACCACTGTCTTTTACCATGTTCAAGCTATTTGAGGACAAGTTTTACCATATTAAATTGCGACTCACGCGTACAAAGAGACTCGTTTGTGGTGATTGTTCAGGTTGCTCGGCGTCACGGGTGTTGTGGTTGATGGGTTTGTCGCGGACTTACGAGGATTACAGGAAATCCACAGAAATTATGAAAAAAGCAGGATTTGTCTGGCTTTGTCAAATCTTTTATTAAAACCTTGAAACAATCTAGTGCGGAATGTAATAATGGTAGAAAGTAAGTGATCCGCTCTTGTGTTTGTTCTAAAATGGTACCTGCATCTTTTGACCAGCGTAACGGATGGATCTGGGTAGTGACCTTGACGGTGGGCGGTATCAGTTGTTCGGTAATCCTTTGAATTATCAAAGCCGAACATCGATTACCTAAGGGTAACATTACCTCCATGAGTTGTGAGTTGATCAACGGGGACCCCGTATATTACCCAGGGTGTATGACAATGACTCGATCAGAAGAACCCTACTTAATCTCTGATAAGTTTTAAGCCGACTTTCTTTTGAAATTTATTTCTTTTGTATGGTTATTTTTTGGTGCTTTATCTGTTGTATGTATGATGATTGTTTATTATTGGCCACAATAAAGTCATTACAATTTATCAGTCTTCTTTATTTTCATATAAATATGTTCCTCCTTTGTTTTAAACTGATTAAATTGGTTGATTGACAGATTTTGTTTAATAATTCAATTTTAATTTTCATCTTTATATTAACCATCATACCTTTAAATTTATTCAGAATCCCCAAATTTCAAGAATTCAAGTTCTAAATTTCCATTTATCAAAATTTTTAGAATACGAAATTTAATCAGGATTTCAAAATTAAAAATTCTCAAATATTCATTTTCTGAATTCAAATTTTCAGTTTAGAGGCTGCCATTATATTAGTCCACATAAGTTTTTACAATGAGACCATGAGTGCTCTTGATGATTAGGAGGCCCTAAGTGATTATATAGTTTAGGTTCTTTTTAAAGCTGAAAGGAAGGAGGACTGGCAAGAGATGCCAGCAAGGCCGTATTTGGGAGGCAGGGAAGATATGGGCGATTTTAAACGAAGGAGCGGCTAGGCCGAAGGCTAACCTATCTGCCAAATAAAGTTTCCTTGACTTTGTTAAAAATTCTTCTTTTATGGTTTTTAGTGGTGTCTTGTATACAAGGTTGGAAATAATGTCTGGTTTGTGGATGTCTGATGTGGGTGCCCATGGATCTCAGACATGTCAGAGGAGATATATCGATGGATAACACATGAATATGATATATCGAGATGTAAAAATATTTGAAATTCATTGGAAATCATGAGTGAGGAACAAATACTCATTATCAGACGATTGAATGTTGATTAGTAGGATCGATTATGTCATTCATAAATCAATATTGACTTGCCTGACCTCCATAGGATAGAATTTTGAGGTTCACTTTACATTACTTTCGTTTGAGAATCATGATTTACTGTTGATAATCAGATTATTGGTTTGGTACAAAACATAAAGATAGTTTTCATTCCATATTCTTCCATCAAGTACAAACAGGATTCGAAGAATGATGACCATAACTCATTTAGTGTAGGAGGAAAAATGTTGAGTGTCATTGATGAATCAGCACAGCATTTGGTAATCTGACAATGCTCATGGACTCAAACATAGTAGAAAATGAATCCTCATTACAGTGTTTTGTGTATCGTCATAAAATTGTCCAACCTCTATAAGGCTTTCCCAGCCAAACAAATACCTAGACCAGCTCATCCTAGACCCATGGTCTTCATCTTGCAGTATTAGCATCCCTTAATGAAATCATCTGTCACTGATGAATTGACTCGATGGATCATTAGCTTTGTTGTCAATCACAGGAATAATCACCATCATTTTCAAATGTCACTTTATATGTTATTGGTCCTCTTCTCTTGAGCAAAATAAAACACCATGATACAAATATCAATGACTGAATCTTATACTAGTGATTTCAATACTGATGAAGAGTCGAGTAATTAACGAGGTGAAAATAGTCTCACTCCGTTTCTTGTTGAAACTTTCGCTATAAACTTAACCACAGATAAAACATAGCTCGGCATCAACACCTGTTTTTATTTCGAACATGTCTGGGCTGATTGGTGGATGGGTTTTATCTTGCGTCTAGGCGGAGGGATGCAACACTAGAGAATAAGTTGATTATCATGTACCTTACCACCAAATTAAGGCTAAAATGTCGAGTAAATCAAAGTGGTCTTGCTTTGATTTTCTAGGTCTCTGCATATTACATCACTTTGTATGTTTGGTTTTTCCATGTTATTAGTAACAAAAACTAATTCTGTTGGAGTATAGGTTAAAAATCCAATTTCTTTGTTTGTATATGTAATAATATTAAGAGCAGTGTTGACTTGAGTATAACAATATCTTTTGAAAAAATATCCCAGTTTGAGGAAAAAACCATAAAGACCAAATTCCTTAATGTGGGTGTGGTTTCCATACATAAACCTCCATTCAGCTATCAGTAAAAATAATTGTTATTCCAAATCTAATGAACATGGTATGGAGCTTTACTTTTAAAGTTTTAAATGAGAAATAACATAAGAACCCAATTTAAATCATCTTGGAGACTGTTGTTTTATAGATCAGAATCCTCTTTTCATCAAAATCATTATAAACTTTATAGATTAAAATGTGCTGAAATCAGAATCAATGACAATGTGACAAGTGTGACAAATCAGATTGAATCAATTAATTAGAATTATGACCTGTTGAACGTGTACTTACTCCTTCTAAGAGATACCAAAAATTCATTATTAAAATGAAAGATAATCTTTTTTTCAAATACTTTGTGAACAGATTGGAGTAGCTCAGGGATTACTACTTCGCTCCAAGTCTATAATTAATCTTGGATTCAAATAATATGCTACAAGTGATTTGTGATTCGTGGTGTGATAAAGAAAGGGAAGATAAGATAACGATTAAATCGCCGATTATGATGGTGGCGTTGCATAGCGTCGAGAGGATGTAGGGTTTATCCCGATGATTTGGCATATGATAGTTTTGACATAAGTCTTGGCGGTTGGGTTGATGTGGTGCTGAACGCCCAGATCAGCTCGCCACACATAGATAGCGATACCATTGCTGGGACTGACCCCAGAATCAACAATCTGAAGATGTATCTTGCCTCATACATTAACACTAACGAGGACCTCCTAATATATGTGATCAAACGAGTATTTCAAACCTCATGTCTAATGAGTTTAAATCGACTATTCTTAGTGAAGCCCATTCATCATCATCAAATATCTTGTTTAAATCAGCCCTCTTACTTTAAAGACTTTCTAGCAATGGTACATCCTCGTTGTTTGGACACATTATATCTTATAGTGGACCTTTTTATGTTTGTGACCTTCAAGCAGCTAGTTTGTGGAATGAGATTAATTGATTTTAGTACAGTGATAATCGTTCTGAACGATGATCTTTTGTAATGTCTTTGAAACATAGGTCTCATTGCCAATTAGTGATTTATTTGCATGATGTCCAATATAAGTGTTAGCTATTAGACTAACAATTCCAGCTTTCACAAATACCTAGTCGCCGTTTGTGTAGTATTGGTTTGCTGACGTTTTGTTTGACGCTTTATGATCGCTGTCAAACAGACCTCAGTCTTGTTACTGTTGTCTTTTGATCTTATCGGATCACATCAACGGACTGAGAATATTATTAGCTTCCTTCAGAATAACACCATGAATTAATGATGTTCCAATTTCATTAGGGTTGGTCCACATCCATCACATAATTATTGCACCCATAGGTAATTCATTCTCCTTTTGAGGTTCCATGTGTGTGTCTCATGTCTTTGCTCTATATCAGAATGTTATGATTTTGATTTCGATATGAGAAGATGGGGTGACTCTAAATTCATTACTATGGGGTGAGTTGAGGGTTAATTATGGTTTTTCAAATTATCAATATCGAGATAATAATTTTATTAGAACATGAGGCCAAATTTTCTTTATGCTATTGTTGTTAAATCAATAATCATATTCTTGAAGTGTTGAGGGGTTTGCCAGCGCTGTGAGGCGCAAACACTCTCATATGAAGAGAATTTTACAACTAATTAATTATTTGTCGTTTCTTTTGATTACTTTTACTATTGAAAACAATTTTAATGGCTCTTTGTGTTATTCATAGAAAATTTGTATAATGATGGGATGGGGTAAAAAAGTGGTAAATGGATCACGAATTCGTCTCACACTTTGAGATCTTTGCATCGTCTTATTGGATCAATCGGTTGTAGAAGAGCTCACCTAATTGCAATATCCTGGTGAAGTCAGGTGATAGTTTATTCATATAAAACCTAATTTACCAGTTAAAATTTTACCCATTTTTCTTGTATCTTTGTTCTTTAGCTGTTGTTAGGTTCACTTCTTGTTTGTTGCGTGCACCGAAAATTAACTCTCTCATCAAGGTCGTAATCGGCGAGATACATGTGTCCTCCTCATCCTCATCAATAGAATGTTTTTGTGCTTGAGACTGGGAGGAATTTAGTTTTGGAAATTGGCGTGAAATAGTGGTACGGTCAAAAACCGAAATTGCCCCATATCTTAGATCTTCGGATAACATGAAACAAGACTTCACGCCGTTTGGATCTCTTCTTGTGTGATCTTATGTTGCTAGATGTGATTTGATTAAGATTCTGGATGACCTGGTTCTCGTTGCCTTCGAAATACCGGGTGTCGGATCTTGGTGTGACGTCTTGTGAGAGACATGTGATGTGACGGTCGCATAACACTGTAATAAATTGTGACATCATTTGCATGGTCTAGTGAGATAATAGAGATGAATAAGCTTAGAATTAATCCATGTGTAAAGAATCCAAACTAAAGGGACACAATGGGATTAATTGAATAAAGACAAAAGAAGAATAGTTTTATTTATTCGTTTAAATTTCATGAGCAGTAGGTGTGAATTCAGATTTTAGAAGAAATGGTGACTTCTCCTCCTCGATTTTCCAGCCTTCGGGCTGTCGGGTTCTCATGGAGCTTGAAGAAAGCACAATTCCTCACAGTCATGAGGAAATTTTCAATTAGGCACCAATTTTGTGGGATTAAACGACTCAGGTAAAGGATCTTTTTCCTACTTGGTTTTTTATTCTTGGCTAGAAACCATTTGCCTTGGATGGGGATTTGTTGAGGCCTGAATGAGCGTGTTGAGTCTCCAAGAACTTTAGCTACAGAGACCAAGTAGAGCCTGTTGTATTTAAGTGACAGTCTTGAGGCACGAAAAGAGGTTTCCCCTTTGTTCACGTGATTGGGTTTGCTATTATTGATTTGTCTTTGTTAGGTGATTCAAAATGTTTGATTTGTGGTTGTTGGTGTGTTGTATCATCAGGGCTGATTTTGTTGTTGTTTGATTTGGACTGGCATGGTGTCTTAGAGTTAATTGATGTTAAAATATGTGGCATGTAAAGTAATATTAAAACAGATAATTTTGGAATTAGCATAATGCGATTTTCATAATAAAATACCATGAAAGAAACTTTTTAAGAACGATAGGAGTGTGAGTGCATGACATGAAAATGAAAGAAAAATTAAATGAGTTAAATGAAAAAGAATTTCAAGGAAGATTTTCCAGAAGAATTGCCTTGGAGGATTGTTAAAACCAGTTCCATCTCAGAGAAGATGGGACATGTTGTTTGGAGAGTCTGTCAATGGGAGTGCTTTCGGAGGAATTGTCCGTCCTCTATTTGCAAACAAATTGAAATGAGTTTTTGAGAACAAAAGCTTTTACCAAATTTTGAAAGACGTTTTTGCTGATTGTTTTGACTGGGCGTGAGGAGTGGTGAGGGACTGGGTTAGGTTGGGCATATGGGCATTTCCTTGGTGGGATCGTATATTTGCCCAGAGTGTTTTTGTTTTGCCATGAGCAGCGTCAATAAAACAGGTGAAATACAACCCATGTGAAATTATTACTCTTGAGAATTACTCACCTATCAGGATTACCTATTTTCATCTGAGTGTGCGGCGTTCGCTGGAGTGCATTTGTTGGATTATAGCTTTACAAAGTATTCATTGCCATATTATGTATTAAAACACAAATTTTACAATGCTCTCATTTTGGTTAAAAATGTCCATAATAACTCTTGAATTATTGTTATATAGTTGATGATGTGTTAATATAGGCCCCAGGTGGCCGTTTTGCTCATTCCATCAAGTGTCATCGGACCCGGTCATTAAGGTAAAGGCGGTAAATGTTAGGACAGGTTGTACGCATGAAATTGGCTCCCACGTACCGAAGGGACTGCTGCCCGGAATTCAGATGAGATCACAAGAGTCCTTTGAAAGGACTCATTAGGTGGTCTTCGGGTTACCCGACATCCAAAAATCATCTCACATGAAGGTTGGCCGGGGTTGATAAGCAGACCTGCGAAATGGGAAAAATCACATGTTTATCGGCGTCCATTGTACTGGTAGTAAATGATTGCGGCAGCGTGTTTGTAACAGCTTAACTGACACTTTTGGCTATTTTTCGCGGCTCCTCTAACAATTGGCATCGTTTCATGTTCCACTTTTATACCGTTTGTTTTTGTGTGGTGAAGGATTTATTATGATGGTTGAAATTACAAGCGAAGTGATCTTGCACCACTTTATCCGCCCGAATAGCGGTGTGCGTATGTATTTGTTACTCATTTGTTCCAATCAGCACCATTAGAATGGATATAGAGGCCTCTAATAATTGCTTCACAATAGTGTATTAAATTAACTCTATATGAAACCATATTATACAATTTTCAAAATGAATCTGTTTACCATTATAAAACTATAAATTTATAATAGTAAAATACACAATGACAAAACTATAATATAAAGCTTAATTTCAAATATTAAACAAAATTTATATTTTATTAATATATTGTACTAAATTAAACTAATTTTAAAATATGAAAACTACATATAAAACTATAAATTTATATTCATAGTATAAATATTAGCAATATGTAAACTCAGTTTTAAGGAAATATTAACTAAACAAGCAGAAAGGTTAATTTGATGAAAATATGTTAAGTACTAAGTCTAGAGACTTAATTTTAAAATATGAAACTACATATGGAAACTATACATTAACAATGTGTATTGTGATATATAACTCAAAATTTAAAAATTAGCTTACAAACATGAAGGTTAATTTTAAATTAATATATTACCTAAATGTGGCTTGATTTTATATTATATTTTGTGTTGGCACTATTAACTTAATTTTCAGATCATTAAACATACCACTTGAAATCATTAATTTTATTAATATATTATTACTAGAAATTAAACTAACATAAAATAAGCGGGTGTAGGCTGTGATTTGTGTGTGTGCACGTGGCTATTATGTTGCGGAAGGTTGGTTGTGTGTATTGTTGCTAGGTAACAATTTTAAGATGTGTTGACTCATGTAGGCTATCTGAAATTAAACCTAATATGTGGTTATTTTAAAAAGAAGCCATCACTATTATTAAATATAATAATCTAATATAAGAACTATGTTATTAAATTTTAACAATACATATATAAAATTATATTATTATTTAATAAACTATAAATATATTAAAGTTTTATTTGATAATTTCATATTAGGAATTATAGAATTTTAAATAAGAATAGGAAATATAATTAGATCATTTATTTTAATAAATATAGTTTTATGGTCTAGTTTAATGCTCAATATATATATATATATATATATATATATATATAATACATTAGAAACTATAATAAATATTATGTTGATAGTAGATCAGTGACACTCTGTGTATTAAATTTATAAATCTGTATGAAAGTATCAAAATAAACACTAACATGTGATTGTTTTAAAGAAGACATTATTCTTAATTTATAATGTTTAACAACAAGAACTTATATTGTTAAATAATATACAATTAATATCATTTATGAGCTTTTATTACAAATTTATAATCTAAAATATTGAAGAGTTATCAAATAGAAACTAATATACAATAGTTACATTTTTAGGTGTTGTTGTGAGATTTATGAATATACCATAAGGCTATGTTAATGCTATAATAAAACAATTATTATTTATATACTATGTTATTTAAAATAATATACTATATGTGAGCATTACAAACTAAGTAACAAGAACTATATTATTAAATTTATAATCATTAATAAAGAAACAATATATTTTAAATAAAATATTTACTATTAAATACACAAAAACATAAATACAATAATGACAATTTAAAGTAAATTAACATAGGAAAATACATATTAAATTTCTTTGAAACTTGAAACTTGAGACACTTCCTTTTAAAATTTACACTTTGTTTGAGAGATATCACCAAAAAAAATTGGAGTGAAATTAAGATTGGATATGGGTAGAAGGAACTGTGATCAGATGGTGATTAAAAGTGTTACCCATAGATTTTAGGTCAGACCTAATACGTTGGATGTAATCTTTGTAATTTACAATTATGCGTTGGATTAATTACAGAATTTTCGAATCTCATGGTTGGTCTTTGGATTTGAGCCGTGGGATCAAATCCTGTAACCTAACGTGGATCTGAATTGGGGATGTTGCTTGAAATATTCTTTTCTTGGGTTTCTGACATGTGTTTGGTGTTTTTGTGGCTGTGTTTGAATGTTTCATGATTCATCTGGCTATAAACGAAGACACATTGCAATTTAGGACAAATATCATAAGTGTCCAAGGACAAGGAGTCATAAGTTAACAAGATTGATGCCAAAATGGGTTTGTGTGATTCATGTGGGTTCAGACAGTTGGAAAGTGGACAGGAAATAATAATGAGTTAAAGGCTTAGGTAAAAAATAGGGTTTTGACTTGGCCCCAAACATGGCCTTAACAAACGTGGATAAAGACCAGTTTGATTAACAAAGGAGAGGAACAGTGGGAGGGAGAGGAGGAGAGGAGGAAAGGAAGAGAGGAAGAAGGAAGGAGGGAAGGAAGGAGGAGGAAGGAGAGGAGGAGAGAGGCCACGCAGTCAAAGGTATGGAACTAACCTGCAGGTATGGATTCTATTATGGATCCGTATGGATTTTTGTGTGGGATTCTGAAAGTTTGGGTTCTGATCTTGGGTGTTTGTGGGTTTCATTCAGCAAAGATGTGTTAGGGAGTTAGGGTTGGGGTAAAACCCATATGGTACAAGATAGTTACTAGGAATCCTCTTTTAGAAATTTTGGATAAAAATGGGGTTAATTGAGAAATGACCAGGTTAGGGTTTTCCAGAACTATTTCTCTTGATCAATATCATTCTGGTTTGAGTATGGTCCATAACCATAATTAGGAATAGTTTTGGGATAGGAATTCTGTGGAAAGAGGTTTGAAGAAAGATGGGTAATAAATATGAATTGAGTAAATTGAGTTATAAAGATGGAATTTAGTCAGTGAGTTTCAGGTGCAGATAAGTATAGGGTTGAATTGGGTAGAAAAATATGGAAAAAAAGTGCAGAAAAACCTTATTAAATTCTGGGCAAAAATTCAGACACGTGTATGATTGGATGAGGTGTGCGCCAGTACGTATAGTGCCTCAGACCCTTAAATTAATGAGTTTTGTATTTTGGCTTAACAACTTGCTCATTTCTTATCCAGATTGAGTGATTAGTTCTTTGGTTAAGACGAAACAGCATGAAACATCCTCAAAATAGGTGCCCATGGGATCTGCAACCTGAAAGTGGCGGAAAGTGACACCGAAGATGGGGATGAAGTATGCTGATGGTGTCTTGAGTTTTGGTCATGAAGGTAGTCAAGGTTACGATTTGGACGTGATGGAGTTTCAGTGGCTCCGATTTTAGGTGATTCAAGGTTGGAGACTATTCTAACATATGACTTCAAAGGAGTATAAGACAGTGTCAGGAAAATAATGGAGACCTAGGCTTTGGAAAGTAAGAA
Source organism: Tetrastigma voinierianum (assembly GCA_016808115.1). NCBI lineage: Eukaryota > Viridiplantae > Streptophyta > Magnoliopsida > Vitales > Vitaceae > Tetrastigma > Tetrastigma voinierianum. The sequence goes on along the minus strand of JAEQBH010001860.1, from coordinate 157,999 downwards.
TATTACAAACTAATCCTCGGAGTAAAAATGAAGTGGACCCAGACTAAGTTGTTGTGATGTTTTCAGTTTGGATGCTTCAAGATTGGAATGATTCCAAATTTCTGAGTAGTGAATTAAGTAGGAATGAGAATACATAAGATGATGTGTGAATACATGGGCATCATACTGTGCAAGTATATGAAGTCTTAAAACATGGAATAGGGCAATGGAGACATGAACATCGAACATAGAATGTGTCCAAAGTAACAGCAATGAATCTTTGGAGTTGGTATGGATTCTTGCATGGAATTTTAGTAAGGATCCTTGGTTTCTATCATCAGAATATGTGTGGAGTTTATAGGATTTTGTATTACTTATTAGTATGAGGTTCTTCTGCCCTCTTGGTTTTGTGGTTTTTGGTTTGTATGGAACTTGGTATGCTTGCTGTATGGACTTTGTTAGGAGTTTAGTATGGTTTTTTGAGTGTAAATTAAAGATTTATCTGTATGAATTTGTATGGATAGTTATGAGTTGAGTGTGAAATTGTGGACTTATGTGAATCCTCATTAAAGCTAGATTTGAAGTGTTAAGAGTAGAGTATAATTAAGGTAAAATGAATCTTCCTTTGTGAGATGGATTGTAGAAATATGTATGAATGTATAGGATTGGTTTTGTTCCTGTTCCCAGGGTGAGGTGGGGATTGATTACAGCCCAGGATGGTTTGGTGCCATTTTCTTCAAATATCATGTGGTCTAAGATTTAGGATATTGTAGCGGTGGACAGAGATTTAATTTCTTGATCAAGAAAAGCCCAGAAGGCGTCACCCGAAGTTTGTGAGCGTCATCTAGTGGCGGTGGAGCCGCGTGTGGTGACAGGTGCTCATCGGCATGAAGGTGCTTAGGAAACACGTTGTGGCAGTGAGCTGGAGTGGCATCCTCCAGGTACCATTGCTCAGCGTGGGTTCCGCGCTATCGCGTGCCTACTAAAATTAACCTCAACGGATCGCATGTTCGTCCGAACTCAGTTTTGGGTGTTCTTGGACTCTAGGAAATCACTTGAGTCGAATCCATCCGCCATCTAATCTTGATACAAATAAATGACTTAATAATATACCTTAAAATGACCGAAAAGCCTGATAGCTGCTGCTCGCCTGTTTATGGGAGTGCTTTTAAGTTGCTGATTTTCTTCACGGAAACGTAACTTGCATGGCATCAGCCGTTGGGGCCATAGTTGCCCACAGGGTGTTCTAACGGGGGCTCTATAGGGGAAAGCCGCACAGGTCTGAGAATCCATGCGTAAATATAAACGATACAATCTTGGAACTTATAATAAGGTCAATGACAAGAACTGAGTAGCTGCTGCTGCTAATTGTGAGGTCTAGCGCCATGAGTTCATCAGATTTTTGTATAAACGGCTTTGGTTGCATAACTCCTTCTACTGGATTTCCGTTTTGGGTGTTTGTTGGACTCTATGGAAAGGCCCTTTGGTCTAGAATTCATCCATATATAGCTTGATGCAATATTGAGCTTATAATATACATAAAATGACAAAAGCGACGTAACAGCGGCAACTAACTGGGTTGTTGCTTGGTTCGTGATTCTCTATTATGACTTGCAATTTGCATAACTCCATACAGTTATGACTCCGTTTGGGTGTTTGTGGACTCTAGTGGAAGAAGCTGTTTGGATATAAAATCCATCATATATAATAGCTTGGTACAATGATCTTATAATACACCTAAAATGACAAAAAAGACGGTGTTTTGTACACCTCATGAGTGCTATAAGTTGCTTTATTTGATTTTTATATTACGTGACACGATTTGCATCAACTCATTAAATTGGACTCCATAATTAACAAATTATTCTTGGATTAGATGGATATATTGATTAATAATCCCTAATATATGTTATTCTAATGGCATTTGATTTGTATCTTGTCATGAAAGAATTGAATTACAATTTTTTCAGTGTACTAATATTAAACGGTTAAAGTTAATTAAGGATGCTGGTGAGGATGTGAGTGTCTGAACAGGCATGGCTCATATGTGGGTTTGATAAATGTAAGGAGTATGAACAAAGGAAAATTAACCTACAGGTAATCAAGAGGAAGAATCTTTCTGTTCACATTGCTCCCTCATGAATGGACCCAGTCACGATAAAGAACAAAGAAAGAGCTTATACAAGTATGGAGATGTATGGTTGCCCAGGTGGCAGGTTGTTGGTCCAAGATCAAAAACACATTGAAGATACTAGAGTTAAAACAGGATATGGATCGTTATAGTGAGGACATGAATGTGAATGTAAAATTATGTAGATAACCAGGATATGTGGTTGTCTTGAAAATACATAAGGCGAATAAGATGAACATGTTAAGGGAGGAACAGAATGATAAAAACATGCATGATAAGAATATAAAAAGTACATGAATGGCTAAGTCATGATAGAAAAATTGCATGGATAGTAATTAAACAAATGATATGAAAGGGATATGAATGATAGAAGAATATATAATATGAATAAAACAACGGAATATAAAGTGGCATAGATGAATTTCATGAGGTAATAATGATGGATTACATGTAGATGCTGAATACAAAATTCAAAACTGATAGGAAAGAAAGATATGAATATGCGTTACAATTGCAGAAGAACCAAATACCAAGAACAACGATGCAAGAAACTAAGAAATATGTTTGAAATTTCTTGAGCGAAATAGAAATAATAATTGTATATCTCCATCAGCATACCCGCAGATAACAATAGTTGTTCATTATGAATGAGATATATCTAATAATATAATAAAAGTAAGTTGTCAGCGAGAACACAGTGAAAGGATAGATTGAAGGCATGCCTGTCCCCAAGGAGGAAAAATAAGTACAAACCTAGATTATGCAGGATTGTTGTTTTAAGATAAATTCCTGCAGGCCTTGTGAATGGCCATCATAGGATGGTCATTGTCTCGCATTACAACAAATGATATGATTGCGGCCGGACCTTGGATGGTGGTTGCTTGCGCTGTGATGATAAACAGGCCTTAACCCAAGGCCCATATATAGACCATTGTTCCATACTGATGATCTGGTATGTAGGCCCTTATAGTTCATTAATCCGCTTCATAAGAGTTTATACGGAACATGAAACATGAAACAAATGGTTCTTACGTAATGACATCTTGGAAAAGAATGTTAACATCAGTCGAGAAACTTATGTTAAGCATAGCTATGTGATGATAAGTTATATATGGGGATTATCATGATCCTTGATATAGAGTATAATAAAGATATTACATAAGAATGTAAGAATGATTTGAAAAGGTTAATAATGAATCACGATTATGTGGAAAGTACAAGATGCGATTACCACAGAAAATATATGAACAAGTACCCAGTATGAAGGAAGTAATGTGAAGATGTGAAAGATAATACTTATGAAGAATGAAAAAACCTGGAACGATTTTTGGCAAAAATTAATTTTGTGAATCACGATGTGTGATAAACAGGTGCGATAAACGATTGCATTAAAAATGAGACATAACGGTGGTACATAGTATAAAATGCATTAAGTAATGTATGTATCTATGAATGTGACATACGGAATGGGATAATAATGATATGAGGCATTAGGAAGAATAGATCAAATGATAAGTACTAGAATGAAATAAATAGTATAGAAAGAGTTTATATGTCAAACGCATCCACCATGATAGAAGGGAATATGCGTTGCCATAAAACGAAAATGATAAGATAGAGGATGTGTTGTTGAGACTGATCATTAGTTGTTAATTAGTCCTGTATATCATTTCACACTGGCATAAACCTTCATACACGGGTTTTTTACAATCCAGAGTGTAAATTTTATCAAACAGAAGACAAGGGATGAAGGACATCATCGAGGCGAGGCAAGGCAGACTCACGGAATGAAGTGGCTCATCACATGTTGCTTAGCAATCTCACCATAATTTTGAATAATTATAACTTTGTTTTAGACCCAAGTAATGGACTGATTAGTATTAGAACATTGAATACCACTATGGTGGTGACTTATAAATAGTATGTAAAGAAAATTTTTGTTGTGGAAGTGGCCATATGAATGAAGAAACAAATCTGATTAATCGACTCGCGAGAAAAGAAAGGTTGAAGGAGTCCAGGATCTGAAGTGTTGATGACACCTAAATGACACCCCGCGTCAGGGATTCCAAATATGAGCCAGTTGGATTGTGATGTTTGGATGCAGTTCAAAAATTTAGGTCTAGGATCAATCAGAATTCAAAATAATGGCCACTGGATTAACGTCAAATAAGTGGGTTGGAATAATTTTAGAAGAACAACATGTGGCCATTTTACCCAAACCGGGGTGTCAGTTTAGACAACCGTCAAACGACAGAAAATCCTAATACTTCTGAGTATAAGTAAGGACAGCCCATACACAAAGGTAAAGAAATGGCCATGGGCCCATACCAATAACAACGTCAAATACCTTAACTATAATTCCAATAGTTCAAGAATTGTTATTTGTGTTGTATGACGCGTTCAGTTTTGATTGGTAAAACAATTATGCCAAAAACATCAAAGCCATAAACGGCACTCTTGAATCTGACCTCTAAAATGAGTCGGTCAACTATAGAGCACTCATGTACCATAGAAATAATATTTCCCTCCATGGGGTGGAGCAATTTGCTTGATGGTGGAATTGCTCTAAATGGGTTGCTCCACCACCTAAATTGCATGTCATGATGATTCAATAAACACAAAAAAATGATATGTGATCTACTTGAATGTCGCATTTTCCCAATCATTAGGCTCCTCAGAATAAATATGAGTTATTGGACAAAATGCGGCACTGATTGTCTCAAGAGAATCATCCATTGGAAATTCATTTTAACGTACGATGGTTTTCTTTCTTCCATGTCGCGCATTGCGCTCACCTAGTTACCACAGGTTCTTGATTGCATAATGTCGATGCATTATGCCGTTCAACACAATTTATCTGTTGTGTTCGGCGTTTATCAAATTTGCGCTCTTATACCATGACCTCAAAGTTGCGATCGCCAACACCCAAATTAAAGCACGACAGTCAATCGCAGATTTCGGTGCCTCGATGGCACACGCGCGTTATTGTTTTATGTAATTGTGAACATCGTGTTCTAACGCATTAGAGTTCGCTATTAACCTGTTAGTACCACAGCTCAAGCCCAAATTCATTTTTCAAGAATTTCATGCGCACACAATACATGGACAGGTTTTGGTCAATTTCCCCATCTAAGCGGGACTATTTTCACAGGTCCCAGCAAGACAGATGGTACGTCCCAGTAGAACGCTTCTTTCGTAAACATTAGTTTTCCTTTTTGTAGAATAGAATTCCTGTCAGCCATTTCCAGCCTCATACACACCCCAAACACAATTTATTATAAAATTATATACAGTGCATGACAGGTTAAATGGAGACCCGTCAACAGGCTCAATTTCCTAATTTGGTCCCAGAGGTTTTGGACAGATCAAAACAGAAACCCTCGACCCTCAAATCCTTTAAGCATTTACAAACTGCAAACAAGGGGTAAATCAAATTGGAGAAAAAACCTATAGGGTTGTGAAACTCCAGAGCAGTCATACAGGCGACAGCCCTCTTGTACATGTAGAACCACTTTTATTCTTGTGAAGAATCCAAACCATCGTCGACCGAGAATCCACTGAGAGAAGAGATTTGCATCTATAAAGATATGTGTTTACGAAAACTGAACTCTCATGCATCACAGCTCACTGCGTCTTATTTCCGAAAGTGGGAAGAAATATGCGATATCACCGCACTCATGTCTCCTCCATCTGAAATTGGGACGGGGATTTCTTTGTCACATAGGCCTGATATGACTTTAACAGTGATGCGTGGCGTGCGTGACCCCACCGTGAGCCCCCAGGTTAATTTGAACACTTGTGTTTGACAGTGTTGCTTTTCTGTCATGGCACTCAAGTCAGACCAGGGATCATCTCACCATACGGTCTTCAGTTCCCATCCAGAAAAAACATTTGGGTTTTGTGTGAAGTTATTGAAAATCAGGCAGTGGTAAATTTCAGACTGAAGGCGATTTTCCAGCGATTGATCCGTTTCGTCGCATCAAGGATCATAGAAAAATTTTGGATTTTCTTGAAGTCGCGATTTTGCCCTTTTTGGAAGAAGAATTGGAATTTCCGGTCTTACATTTTAATCTAGTCGTTAAATCATGTCGCGAAGATCTCGATCGACGGATGCCTTTTTGGATAATCTCAATATATCGTGCGATATATCGTCGATATTTTATCGAAAAATTCACATGCCGCATCATCTTCCACATTTCGCATGTTCCATGAGCCTCTACATTTTCACGATGTTTGGTTATCCAGCGATATATCGCCTGCGATATTACCGATATTTTCCCGAAACTTGATCAATCGATTATCGATAACGTAATAAAACTTTGAATATTTACCTATATCTGATATGTCAGCGATATATCCGACATTTTAACCACCTTGTATATATTTACAATTTATTGTTACATCTTTTAAATTAGTCATTAATTTTATGATCTTATTATTTTATTTTCCTTTGTAAGTATATTGTTGTTTGTTTGTTTATTTAATTAAAATTTGATTGTTGATGTTTTCTTTGTTTTTAATAATTCAAAATTTATTTTTCCTTAACATTGAACATCTTTACCTTGTTTCTTAAAATCCCCAAATTTAAAAATTCAACTTCTAAATTTTATTTCATTTCTCTTCTCAGATTTTCAAATATAAGTTTCCAAAATTAAAAAATTCAAATTCTCAAGTTCTCGTTTTCTAAATTCAAATTTTCCAAATTTAAAATTCCAAGTCTTTCAAATCCCCAAATTTTCCCAAAAATTCAGAGTTCTAGAATTTTAATTTTGTCTGATTTTTGAATTCAAGGTGTTGTTTTAAGAGAATTCAAATCCTCCATTTTCTTAATTTCTAAGAATTCAAATTTCAATTTTAAAATTTTAGCTTCCCAATTTTCAATTCAAATTTTAGTTTAATTTCTAAACTAAAAGTTCCCAATTCCAAAATTTAAATGCCCTATTTTCAAAATTCAATTTCACAATTTCCAACATAAAATTCTCAAAAGAGTTCAATTACAAATTTACCTAGTTCCAATTTTAAAATTTCATGTCCTCGAATTTCCAAAATTCATGTGCTTGGTACCAAGAAATTCCAAGTCTCCCAATTTTCAAATTCAAAATTTCAAGTTTCCAAGTTTAAAATACAAATTCTGGTTCCCCAATTTCCCAATTTGGAGTTTTCAAGTTTCAAATTTTCAAAATTACACATTCTCAATTTTCAAAAATCAAGTTGTCTAATTTCCAAGAATTTCAAGTTTTCAAATTCAAAATTACAAAATTCCCAATGTCAAATTATAGTTAGGTACTTTTAAAAAAGTCAAGTACCCGATCTCGATTTAAAATCTTCAAGTTTCCAATTTAAAATTTACAAAATTCATAACACCAAAATTCAAATGTCATAATTTTCCAAACATCAAGTCCCTCAATTTCTGTTCAAAGTTTAATTTTTGATTTAAAAAAATTCCAAGTGCTTTAATTTCCAAGAATTCTAATTGCCTTAATTTTCAAATTCAAGCCTTCTAATTCAAAATTTTCAAGTTCCAATTTCAAAGTGCAATTCCTCATTTCAAAAATTCAGCTGTAATAATTTAAGAATTCAAGTCTCTCAATTTGAACAATTTTTTGAGTTAAGACTGTAGTTTCTTAAATCTCAAATTTATGATTCTGATATTTAAATCTCAAAATCTCAAATTTATAAAATATAAAATCTCGATAAAAATTGCAAAACGGCATCAAAAAATTCCCCTTGAAGAACATTGGAAACATTCTAAATTTATTAAGTCTGAGACTCTAACATAATCAAAGAATACCTTTGAAAAAAATTCTACGAAGTCGTTTTGGCTATTTTGAACCTTTCTTAGTGCCTATTGAATAGTTCCAGCCTTAGGTTGAATGACCTGGTGGGTTTTGTTTTTGTGATTAGTAGGTCAGCATTGCCCAGACAATTTCAAATTGTGTACCAATGGAAGCTTGACTTAAGGTAGCTTTGCCATATAGATTTTCCTGGTGAATATTTCTCGACCATACTGACCCTAGATTTCCACCTTTGTCATATTTTGTAACTTCCTTGTTTTGTTTCCATAAGACTTCTTGTACTAGTTCTATGGCTGACAATTCCATCTTCATCGAGGTAATCCCAAATCTATGCTCTTTCTTCTTTGTCTGTGTTATTACTGACATCATTTTCAGCACTGTAGTGCTATTCTTTCCTTTACTTGGAGCTGAAATTGCACATTCTCTTACAGGAGAAACATCTTCTTCTCCACCTAGTTTCCTTTTCATTAAGATCAGAACCAAACTATTTCTTAGAAAAGAAGTTATGATCCTATAAAGTAAACCAAACCAAATCATGGCTTTGGGGTTTGAAGGATGGGGTGCATGGATTACTAGGGATTTGTCCCCGTCGCCAACGACTTCAGGATAGCAATGAGGATTGGGCGGTTGTTCATCTTACCGTATAAACACTTCATGATGTGGAGTTAGTAAGTGTGGCACTGAAGTATGGTCGAAAAGTATTAACTCTTTTAACCACCACTTACCCCAGCCCTATTTCCATCATTTTCTTTGAGAAGATATTACCATTCTCACGGGCCTACCAATCAAGGGTGCCGATGCGTTATGTCTTTTTGATATTCAAGACTCTTCTCTCCCGGCTATAGAGGTTTCCTTTACCACTCAGGCTTTTGTGTGTGATTTGTGTCTGAAATGATGGTCTCTGGTTCACATGGCATTAGCATGAGTTCTATGCGGTTCTCTATGCGATATGTGTTTTTCCCGGTTCTAGAAAACTAGGCAATGGAGTACCATTAGTGAACATTTGCTCTAGGTTGGCCTTATGCTTAGGCACTTCTGCTCTTAGCCTCAGTTGTCAGGCCATGAGTAAATATGTTTTGATGAGCATACCGCAAAGTTGGTAGTGCCTTGGTGGTTGTCTGGATGTGGTTCTTTGCATCAAGTTTCGAGCTTTCGGACAAAGGAACCTGCATCTTATAAGACTTTGGGACATCATGTCTCATTCTCTATCAGACGATGCCCTTTGATGATCTTATGTCTGTTTCTTCTTGGGATTAGTGGTCAGAATGGTGCATGTTATGACTGAGCCATATTTGTATCTTGGCGGAGATCAGATTCTGGCTGTCTTGGCCATATCTATTTATGACTTTGAGAGGTCTTTGGCCTCTTCTAACATTACTGGCAGTACTTATTTCAGGAGGTTGTTCACAGCACTTCCATCTTTGATGTCTACATCTACAACCTACCTTCACCTTTATTTTGGGCCTTAGTTTGGTTTTAATGATTCGATTCTGTTTCCTCCTTTCTTATGCTCAACTAGACTTGGAGTTTGCATAGACATTGGTTAAAGAATCATTTGTTGCATTTTTATTCATAAATTTACCTTATGTTGATTTCCTAATTTTTCTGCAGGATTGACTTCTTCTCCTAGAAAGACTACTGAAGGTGAGGATGGACAGGAGGAAGGCTATTCCTAAAGTAGTCGGCACAAAAAGCAGAAAACAGGATGTGAGCATTCTTCAACTTGATGTGGTGATCTGTGACTGACACACCATTTTTATCTGGTGATTTCTCAATACCATTGATCATCCTGTGAGATTAAAGAAGTGTAAGATCCCACTCGAGGATAGGAACAAAGGTCGGCAGACAGGTAGAAGCAGTGAAGGATGATTCATCGGGATACTAGCGGTGCACCGGATGACGAGCAGCGAAGGTTTTAAAGTGAAAGGACCACACCGTTCAGAGAAAGGCGGTATAGGCATACCTCTCGAGCCTGCTCGAACAACCGGTTTATTCTTACCTTCATTTTCCTCCTGTATTTTCTTCTTTTTGTATATATTTTCCATTTTGCCGAGGTTTCATAAAGATCAACTTTCATAGATAAAGGCGGAGATGGATTTATCTTTGGATGTCTTCCCTAGACCTAGATACTCTTGTCCTTTAATCCTCAATCGTCCTCCTAGTGATTCCAAATGGCCTCTGACTCCTCTCTTTGTGAGCCATTTTGTAGCTAGCTTGGACATACTTTCTTTGTCTACTTCTAGCTGAAGGATGCTTTTATCACGACTTGGTGGTGTTAGCATCGACTTCAAGTGCCTAAGTCCAAGATTTTTCATTTCAGGAACTTCCAACTTGAACTTCTTCTATTTTCCCTGTATTGGATCGTGCTTTGAAATCCAATATGGAGATCCTTCTCCCAAATTAGATGTATTAAGAAAGAAGAATTGAATTTGGGCAAACTCGACTTAATGAGAAAAAAGCTATCTGAGTGGTTGAGTGAACTGTATATGAGTGTGGTTGCAGCTCACTCTGCAGTGAGCCATTACAGCAAACTTAGACCTGCTTTCTTTTGATACCACTAGCCAGAAGGATGCTTTATCTGACCTCTGTGCAGGTGTTATCGACTTAAAGTACTCAGGTCCAAGATTTTCATTTCAAGAGCTTTAGCTTAGACTTCCTATTTTCCTACATTGGATGGGTGTTTGAAATCCAATGGAGATCTCCAAATTAGATGCCTTAAAGAAACCCAGAAGAATGAGTTTGAGCAAGCTCCAACTTGCTAAAAGCTATATTGGTTGAGTGAATTACCCAATGCACAGTATGATGCTTTCGAGAAAACGTAATTGAGTATTGTTGAAGAATGGGAGAAAGAAAAGATGAAGAGCCTCTTTGGTGGAATGAGGTGGAGTCATAAAGGCACAAACAACTTGAGCATCTATAGAAAGCCAAGTCGACCCAGGCTGTTCTTAGCTTCGATGTGATGAGACAACCAAAATTGGCTTTAGAATTCTGGGAAATTGATGCATCACTCGCCGACGGTGCCTTGGATATTGGTACTCTCTCTAGTTCCTTCTGATTTTCCGCGATGTGACTTTGGCGTTTCTGAGACGATGTTGACGGTGAGACTTTGACTTGGGAACTTTATCGTAATTTGTTGGCATTTCCAGGTGTAAGTCTCTTTCTTGCTTATGCCTCTTTTGAATTTGCAAAACCTATGATGACAAGTGATTGTCACGAGGGTTGAATATCTTTCCCCTTTCCTCTTTCTTGCTAGAGTGGTCGTGCGGCCTACCATTTTCCTTAGTGGAAAGGGTGAGATTTGGAATGTATTCTTGAGATGTTGTTGGAGACTTATTGAGCACTACATGCAGCTTTTCTAACCATGACATTGCATTAATTAGGATCAAAATGTGGCACTAGGCTTACCTTTGATGGTGATGTTTGTGAATAATTTGTGGAAAAATCGCGGCACACATTACATGTGCACTACAATCATGACATTGTACAGTGGTTTCAGGCAGCACCTGCTTTACCTTTTTGATGTGTGTTGATGTGTGTATGAAGCTGTGTAAAATCATGACTTCCAGTACACGCCTTACACTATAGTCATGACATTGCATTAGTGGATCAGGGGTGGCATCTAAAACCTGCAGCCTTGATGTGTGTTGATGTTTTAGTGGAAAGATGCTTTAACTCTATTTTTATTAAAGTGGTCTTTGGACACTACTTTCTTTCTTTGAAATATATACTATGTATGTAAGGTATAGAGTACAACATTAGGAGAAGATTTGTCAAACAATGGCTACCAAAACTCTTGATGTAATTGAGCGAGTTTGTTGTTGGACCAATTTATATATTCTGAGAAACAGTGAAACAAAAAAAAACCTACTTTTCTCCAAGAGCAATAGAATAGGAACAAGATACTATGTTAGAGAACTTAAAATGCTTGAGAAATAGTGGCTAAAAGCCTATTTTCAGTCCAAGAGCAATAAACATTCCACCTAACATTGCCCACTTTAAGGCCGTTGAATCAACCAAATTCTTTTGAGATTTTACAATTTCCTGCATGGTAGGGAAGTAGCTAATAAATCATTTCCCATTGATGAACCTCTTGTGTAGGTTTTGCCCCAAAACTAGTATCACGTTTTCAGGTAGTATGACGTGCCTTGAAAGGTCCTCTTAGTTAGGAGACCATTTGCCCAATTCTTTGTCTTTAGAACTACAGCGATAGAATAATCTTCCAAACAAGCTTTTCATGTTCAAGCTTTTCTTGTATTGATTCTCTTTTGTTGTAGGTCACTGAGCCACTTTATTTTCTGAATCAACATGTAGTTAAAGGCTTTAATTCTTCTATCATACGATTGATTCGAGTTCCATCATCATATGATCTCATTTTGTGCTCTTAAGGGTAAGGCCATTTTTGCTTAGGCTCTTAGAAAAGCACAACTACTTTCATTGAGATCTTGCATCTTGTCCATAAAGATAGAAAAAGAGGACTACACCCACTGTAGAGCTTCTTTTGGGAGATCCGCAACAGGCCACTCACAAAATGTCTGTCAGATAAAATCTGTGATTGCCAATCTTTAGGATTCTCCTCTAGCATTTTCTCTCAATGATTCCTATTAACATTTTGTTGGATCATTACCTTGTCCATTGGCTTGGGCATAAAAAGGAGTTCTGATATCAGTGAGCACCATGTTCCACACAATCGCAGAAAATGATTTATCTTTTCCCCCATTGAACATTGTTCCAGCCAATCGATGGTATTAAATGAGGAATTCCAAACCTATGAATAATATGATCCTTGATGAACTGGATCACATCCTTCCGTTCTTTTTCTTTAATAATTATTACGCCTCCACCTACTTGATGAAATAGTCTATAAGCCACTAGAGATGGAAGTTGTTCTTGATAGAATGTAATTTTGAATGAATCTTCCCAATCGGATCCAAACAGGCCTGTCTTCTGGATAGCGCAGCTGCCTAATGAATGTAATTCAACAGTAGGGATCCTCTGTATGCTTCATGTTTGCTGCCTTTGATTTACAACGTTTGGAATAAGTGATCTGGGTCTCTTCAGGTGGTGATGAAGTGGTCATTATTTAATTAACCATACGCATCTTTGCTCTAGAATGATAGGCTCCACAAACTCCTTCATGAACTTGCTTCATAACTTCTATGTTGTCTAGGAAATATAAGCACTTGAGTAATAACCCATCGAATCCTTTTCTATATAGATCTTCGTCTAGTAGAACAAAATTACGAACTTGAGCATACGTTTTTAGGGAACCTCTTGTTTGGATTCTCTAAATATTCTTTGAATTATGTTCTTCCAATCTCCCTTGTCTTCAAGTCATTGTTGAAAGATGTCCAAGTTGATCCTCCTTTCCAAAAATTGAAGGTGATTCTTCTTCTCATATCATGATGAGCTTATGAGTTAATTCAGCCACCGCATTTTTACACTAGAAGGCTATTTGAACATGGCATATACATCGGCCTCCCCTCATTTGATCCTAGGCACATGTTCAAATTCCACATTGTCAAAGAGAGTCTAACAATTGGATAATTGCAGTAGTAAAGTAAGGTGTTAGTAACAAACTAATTGCACTTATACTATACTGTCAATTGCGAGTACTGAGTGAGAATCTCCGATATTTCCGAACATCTTTTGCCCTAATGTCTAGTAGGATCTCTAAACCATTCACTAAAGCTTATATTCGACTGATTGTTGGTGCATTAAAGGCTGAATTGAAAGACAATGTAGTCTTTACTCCTCTTAGTGAGATAATCACTAATTTCCTCATACCATGACTAAATTTTCCATACCAAACCATCGGTGAAGATCCGTAGCTCCTTTTACTACCATAAATTTGACTCCACACTTTGCTCTGTTCTGACCTCTAAGGAAAGAAAATCGAGCTAAAAATACGCAATGCTTGCCTTAGTGATTTATGTGAAAAATAAAAACCAAAATTGAATTCACTAGAAAAAACAAAGGACAATTTGTAATCCTCTTGTAATTAGTAGCTGGTTAAGTATGTACTTCATAAGGTAATCATGAGAAACTACATTAACTGAGAGACTTGATCAAAGTAGTAATGTCGATTTTAGTACATTACAAAGTCCGGGAGCCAAACATAATTTTTCATTTGAATTATATCTTCTTTCCTGCTCAGGTTTAAGACCTTACTATAATAATATACAACTGCTCATGACCTTTTATAATTGTTTTGTGCTAAAGACAACCCTTTCATTGACTCCATTATGGTGATAAATATAAATTTAGAGTGGGTGACCTGTGTATGGAGGCATTAAAATGAGAGGTTTAGAGAGGTAATCTTTAAGTCTTGTCAAAGGCTGCGTGATGTCAGTTCCTCCATAAGCCTCTTCCACTCTATCTTTCGGCTTATAAGTTAGAAGAATTCATGGTTTTACTGTCAAGTTAAGATAAATCTTCTTAAATATTTTTTGAGTTTTTTTCTTGCTTTGTGAGCATTGGTTGAAGCAATAGCTTTTTGCTTTGTTCTGATCCACTTCTATCCCTCTTGCTTGAACTCTAAATGCATCAGTTTGGTTCAGCTCAATTGATGAAGTCTTATCCTCTTAAAACTTTTCATAGATAGTCTACATGCTCACTGGCTCTTTTAGTTTTAACCACAATAATCATCAATGTATACTTCAGTAGTGGTGAGCCTAAGCATGTCATGAGAGAAAATGGCATTCCATTAGCCTATGGTAAGTTGCACCTACATTCTTGAGACCTGACTAGCCATTCAAATGTCTAAATGGAACGGGACATCTAAAAGTGAATCTTAAGTATATATTCTACAACCTATTAAAATCGATTGTAACTAGAAGGAAACCATCCATAAGGATAACAAATTCATTATTAGTAGTAAAATCCTTCTTGATATACAATAAACATCTTTATACATGTCATAGGAGTAGAAAATTTAGATCTTTAAAATCTTATACTTTTTATACAGAGAGTTTTCATTTTCTTCAACCCCAAGAACAATATTTGCTTACCAATTGACATACCTTGTAGGCCTAAATGAATTTGGCTGCAAGAGTTTTCAGTATTCCTCATTCACTTTCAACTCTAAATTCCTTGGACGTTCAGCCTATAGGAAATTGGTTGTTGAAGGATAAAATTAGACCTAATGGAAAATTGATGTTTCCATGGGGCCCTATCCGATCCGACATCTCATCATGAGTTACCTCCAAACAAACAATCTTTGAATTCCTATTGTAGGGATATGTTTGTTCCTTAAAGTTAGTGAGATAGAGAGAACTAATATAAGTAGTCCTACGGCTCTTCCATAAAATGTCGAGGTTGATTTCCTTCCATGAGGATCATGTAGGCACAGAGCTTATTGTCTTCCCATTTTGCAAAGGAGGCTGCTCAAGATCTTTCAAATCTAAATTTCTTCCTCCTCTTCAAGTAGATTCTTCTTCATAAATAGTTCAGCTCCTGAAATGTCTTGAGGCTGGTATTCTTCTACAACCTGCTTGTTGGCATGTGCATTTTGAATAAACACGGTGCGATATTACTTATTCTCTTCATGAGAATGGTTGGTCATTAATCTTCTCAAATAACCAAATTCTTTATCGGCTTTGAAAACTACGATAATGATTATCTTCGAAGTTTGCAGCATCTTGGTCTTGAATATGCCAAGTATCTCTTGACTCCATATATATTTCCCTTGAGTCACGTTCTTCTTACCTTTGGGTACTATTGGACGGGCTGTTGGTCATAGTAAATGGCCTCCATAGAAATTTGAAGTTGCAATGAAAGTTTGTTTAATACTTATACCACTTCTTCCATCACCTTTCCAAACCGTAAAAATTGGTGAAGAGGACGACACACACCAAAGTGGCATGAATCGATCTCTTTGCAAACAAGCATTGCATAATTGGTAGTAAAGATTAATCACCAAATAAAGTTAATAAAGTCACACACTGCCACGTTGGTGTCAATAAGGGAGTACACCCGAGTCTCGAGATTTCTCATAGTAAAAGCCGATATAAACACTTCTGTTTTAATCAAATCCTGTCTACCTTTTCAAAAGCTCTCCAACATCCTCGATGACATCACATTGACTCCTGATCCTTCTATCCATGATACAACCAGAACACTTTGGTTTACCGCATTAAAGTGTGCTCTGCATCTGAGGCCTTATGTGTCCTGTCATATCCATGGTAGGTTTTTCCAATATCACCTTATGAGCTTTACTTTCTTCAGAGGGGTCAATGGTGATTACCTTATGATTATGCTTTTCCTCTGTTAGTAAATGTTCTTTCCGTACATCTACTAATCTTTCCTCACGTCTCTTTTGACTCGGAGAAAAAATAATGGTAAAGTTAGAAATAGTAGAACATTTTTAAAGAAATAGGAAATGTACCTATCGAATAGTTGTCAAAATCATATAACTTCATCAGTCGCAACTAGACTCTCGTCTTTCTATAACCTTCCATCATAGAGAATTTGGTTTTCTTTGGTTTGTTTATTTTTCACCTTAATTTACATAGTGAGCTTTGATATTTTGAGAAGTCCTTTATGAATCTTCTATAGAATCCATCATTGTGAAACCCCGAGCAAATATAACTTTCTAAAAAAGGGCAAAATGGTAATTTCGGTCAAAATCCAAAAATTTTCTAGATCTCGGATGATGAAACGGACTTCACCATTGGAATCGTCTCACGAAATCTAAGCTCTGATGTCGGTACAAGTGGATCAAAGACAGTCGGAGTGCCACGTTTTAGAGGCAACGGGCGTGTGCGAGGACTTGACGCGTGAGTGAGCTCCTTGATCATTGCCAGCGCGTGTCAGGTGCAGAATCAGTCAACAGGCTCCAGAGTGTGGGGCCCATGGGTGACATGTGGCGGCGTCTCCTGGTGGAGAGGAAAATCTCAAAGTAGATGGGTAGAGTGGATAGAGAAATCCACTTAAGCCAATGATAGAAAACTGACATGTGGTAATGGGGGACAAATGAGACTTTCTTCTCCATTTGGCTGGAATCCGGCTGATTGGTGAGGGAGGGGAGGAGAGCAGTTTTTACACGAAAATGGGAGGAGTTTTAAGGAGAAAGTGCAACTTATAGATTTTACTTCGTGTTCGGACTGAGTCGGGATCTACCTCTTGGGCCAAGCAAAGTTATTCCCTCATTATTAAGAAAATGCTTATAGGCACAGTTTAAAGAGTTTGACAACTCCAAGGTAGAGGTCTTCTCCTACTCAGTTAGTTTAGAGCTTTGTGACAGTTTGGTTGGTTGCAGGGGTCGTAATTGGCCGTTTGTTCAGTCTAAACTTGGGGCCAAGATAGTTGGAAAATATTGAACCCGTTTTGGACAGTTTTAGGGACTGTTTTAGAATTGGTTTTGAGTGATAATTTATGCAATAAATTATGGTTTGGAGTGTTGGGCTGAAATGGCCATGGATTTGAAACTCACAAAATTGGAACGATGTGAGTGAGTGGGCTGCCCACGAACAGCCCACTGCTCATTTAGGGACTCTTAAAAATAGTCTCGGGTTGCTTGGTTGGACCGAAAATGGTCCATATTAATTATCAGCAAAATATTGGCAGGGTGGAATGCTTGAATTGTGTAGAAAAATTCTTAATGCGCAAAATTAAATGTGTTAACATGATGTGGAATTATATAAAGAAAATATAATTGTGTGTAAGCCATTGGAAATGAATTGTGATTAGCCCATTTGAGCTAATTTTGATGTTATTAATAAGAATAAATAACAATATAATTAGTATATTGAATTACAGACCAAACATGATGCATGTGGGTAAATTTATGTTAGTACATACATGATTATTTACATGAATTGTTTTGATAGCATAATGGATTTCATATGCAGGGCAACTGAAAATTAGGTGAGTCGTGGCGTGAAGAATGAAAAATAGAAAATGGTTGTGAAAATTTGAAGGAAAATTATTTTCAAGAATTGCCGTGAAGTGGTCCAACGGTTCATCTCGGAGGCTGACCCGTATTTGTTCGGAAAAATGATCGACAATTTCACCTTGGAAATCTGATCCCGATATATTTACCAAAACTCGGTATGATGTTTTCAGAACAAGGGTTTTGTTCAGCGTTTTCTCGCGTTACAGGCAGGCATGTGAGAGGGAATGCAGCGAGGCGTCGAGAGAGGAGAGAGTAGGAAAGGGTGATCGCATTCTCATCCATATCATGTAGACATTCAAGTAAAATCATCATATTTGCTTGAATGTGTTTTATGTGAATCATTACGTATTAACGCCCAGGGTGGGAAATATAACCCCACATGTAGGAGATTATCAACTATCTGGGCATTTGCTCTTAACGTGAAGGAATGTTATTTTAAGGTACCACAGAAGGGGTGTTTGGAGGCGAGCAACATTTAAATGATTATATTTAAAGGAAGAATCCGGATTATGGCTTTAATTACATTTATTTTGTATGACATGTATTAACATTGTAAATCTTAGTATAGTGTTGGTAAAGTGATATAATCAACTCTTGAACTATGGAAATATAGTTAGGATGTATTTTGATACAGAGTATGATGTGTAGGCCAATCATTGTTTACTCATGTATGGGTCTCATGACATGAGACATAGGTTTTCCTTGGGTTGTGGTTCAATCAGCAGGACACGGGTTTTAGGCGTCGTGATCATGTTCAGAACATAATCCCTTTGCTATTGGTAGGTGGAAAAAGAGTTTCTATGACTGATGGAAACTTTAGCTTAGTCAACTTCTAATCCAGCGGGTGAAATTTGGTGACCAAGGAACAGTGTATCTGTTATGCCATAAATGGCATTTTCCTAATTAAGAGCCTAGATTTTGTCTTAACATCTCTGAAGTACTGTTTCCAAATTATCTGAACAATGATTCAAAACCTGGATCCATAAACTAAAAAGCTTTCATCTCTTCTTCAGTTCTCTGCTTCTTGTGGTTTTCCATGACATTCTTCAAATGTTCCTTTTCTCCATAGCTCTCCCAGTCTCATACATCCCTCTCTTTGGAGTTCTGACTTTTGAGAAAATTTCTTATCATTGCACTACATTCCAGCACTTTTGTTTAGGTGGAACGGGAGGAGAAGGGACAACCAGAAGCCTTGTAGAGTATTTTCCTCCTTAAAGTGTTCTGCTCTTTCAGTACTACGGAAAAGTATGTCTCTCTTTGAGTAACATTCTTTTCTTTGGGATTACTTCTTGTTTCCTAATAATTTGAGATGGAATGGATACCTTGATTCTTCCTTTTCTTTGGTACAGTAGACACTTTTACTTTTCTTGCCAGATTCATCATATAGAACCAAATGTTGTTTGAAAATCCATGCCTTTCTTATCCTAGAATTGGAGAAAACCTATTATCCTTCTTTTCGCATTCCAATCTTGCTCTAGGATCAGTAACAGCTGTATTGGATGAGGTGTTGGAAGGAATCTTCATCAACCACCATGGCCTCCTTTTCTTAGGGAACTTCAATATTCCTTGTTGATCTGATCTTTGAGATAATATTCTGAAATAAAACAAGCATTACAGCCACCATGATTCTAGGAGTTATGATACTTACGGTCTACTTTTCCCTAAAGTTCCTCTTGTTGGGGAGATGTGATAGATTTCCTTCAGAAGAAAATCAAATATCTCCTCAGTCTTTGAAACATCAAAAGTATATTGTGTTTGTGTGTTAGGCAGTTTATGAGCTTCTTCCGTAAGTCAGTGCTTTCTTCACTAGTATAGAATGGAATAAAGAAACCTATGTAGGAGATAATGCTATTGCAATTTATTCAAAATTAACCTCTTAACAACAGGAGGTTTTCCCATGAGGTGCTTCTCATGACTTTCTTTCTTGAAGTAATTCTTCATACTTTATTACCTTAGCAAAAAAGATCTCGAGAACTCCCATACCTTGAAATTTTCTTCATAGCCTCGCATCCAAAGTCCAGCAATGCTGTCTTCATGTATTGTTTTTCTGGGAGATGGATTTTGCATCCTATTCCTCATTCTTTTGGGAAACTAGTGATATTTGACTCATGCTAATTTCTCCACACTTTGGGTTACCCTTGATAATTACCTTCATGCAAATCTCGGCTTGACTCTAGAGAATTTTATGAACGGAACTTTTTCCGGTGCTCTTGCCAACTCATGATAGAAGAATTACTGCGATATTTGCATACCAAGTAGAAATCAACTCATGTTAGTAAGTTGGGAAATAACCTGAGTTTGAGAAGGGAAATTTTCGTAGTTGGCCAATTCCCCACTGTTGCATTATTAATTTAGCCCGCATGGCTCCTAAGAGTGAAATGTCCATCTTCTCTAAAGAATAAAGAGAATTCATGAGATTCTTCTATGCCCTCTTGGAGTAGGTACCATATATCTATTGACTCTAGACACGTGACTGTAATAAAGTGCGGGTGGCCAACATGCATTTCACACCAGTATGGTTCTGTAACCTCTGTGCCTCAAAAATTTGAGGTGAGTGGTGGAGGTGAGTGCATGAATCTTCACTAAGATGTTTTAGCTTGGAAATGAGGCCAAGGTGGAGACTAAGTCCTTCAAATTTATGCATCTGTAGCAAGTCATCTGCAAGAGAGCCTGGAATGGTTTTTATGTTGCACTTTCATCCATTTTCTTGTTTTGATGCTCACTTAAAATTATTTCAGAAAACTTGGAGGTGAAGAATGGGTCTTTCCTTCAAAGGTTCTAGAAGGATGATTAATATAAGTGTGAGTGCCCATGACCCATGACCTGTGACCATGAAATTTCACGCTTCACGATTGTGGGATAATTGCATTCTGTTTCTAGGAAGAATGGTTCCAGAATTCGATTCAGGCGGGGCTGGTGGTTTTTCATTAGTAGCTCATTATTTTGTTCGGTTACCAAAACATGATAAATTAACTCTTGAATATTTATAGTAAAATATCGCTCTATATTGTTCTTTGCTTGGGAACATTTAGCGGCGTGAAAGCGTAAATTAAGTAAAAACGTTTCCCATAAGATGCATATTCCATTCATGATTTTCTCCTGGAGCTTCCGAATCGAGCTTAATTTTAAGAATAGGCGCGATTATACTCATGTAGTTTTAAATCTTACATGAAACCTCGAGTGCACATCTAATTCATGACTTTGTTGGTCACCCAGTTTTACAGTAGTCAAATCTGTCAACAAATCAATCCATAGAAGTGAAAGGATCTTTTATAGTGAGATATCATTTTTTTAGAATCTGTGGAATGATCCTTAAGGAAAATTCAATCTTTACCATGATCTTAGTAGGACTCTTCTGTTTCATTTCTTTTATTGTTTCTTTGAATTCCATGGAAGTGGATGTATTTTAAGCATCAGATCTTATGATAGATAATTTTTAATAAATATCTGAGTTTGCAAACCGTTTTGGTTGGCGTTTTCGAAAAGGTAAACTTAAATATATGATGAAAAAATTAAATAATAATATAAATTTACCACCTTCATGAGGAAATGGGTGCCTTTAATGTTGACGTGTGGTTTGTGTGGTTCTTTCAATTGTGAACTAGAATTGTAAAGAGAGGAATAAGGAGGGAGTAGTTTGGATTTGAATGTATGAGTTAATGTATTATAAGAACCGGAAAAATATAATTTTTAAAATGGCAAGCAGTGAATTTTCCGTTTCGTAGTCTGGGTTTGAGCCTAAAATTTTCCATGGAGTTACGGATGACAACGAACTTCACCAGTTAGGATTGTCTGCGAAATCCCTAGATTTATACAGATAGATTGCAGACAGTTCTGGATGGATTTTCAGCGTTTTGGGGTGACGAAATTGCGATGAATCCCAATGAGATTTTTAAAGAATGGGTGTGAATAATTTAAAGAAGAGTTCATATAAGAGATAATGTGAACTTGGAAAACGAGATGAAATAAATTATTTGGAGGAAAAAACAGGCACAGAGCAAGAGGACACGTGGCACGACGTGAGCCAGTCTAATCCAAAGTATAAAGAAAGGAAAAAAATCTCATTTGGAGAAAATATCTCCCAAATCAGATTCCCATAGAAAGCAGTGAGAGAAGAGAGAGGAAGAGAGAGAGAGAGGAGGGATAACGCCGTGGGTTTCAGGTTTTTCATGGGTCTTGGGTGGTGGGGACAGAGTTGAGTTTGGCCCAGTACAAAACTGGGCTATGATCAGACATAGAGTGGTTTCTTGAATCCACTGGGAGGATTTGAAGAATCCATGGGCCCAAGGTTAGGAAGTGTTTGGGCACATATGAGCTTCTAAATGCGGCTCAGAAGCTAGGGATTCTTCCTACTTTGGTTTATTCCATACTAGGCTGAAGATTTTGGAGATTGAATTTGTAACGTGGTTTTTTATTAAGCATGTTTTGTAGCCTCAAGTGGATGTAGTTTGGAGAGAAGAAAGTTCGTGCAAAGGATAGGTTCAGTGTTGTTGTGCTGGGTGTGAGGGCTGTGAACACATAAATTCATGTCCTCTACTTTCTTGGCCTCATTTGGAAGTCCCTATCTTTCTCATTCGAACTCAGTCGCGCAATTTCTTGGACTCTATGGAAGAAATTTAGTCTAAGATCTGACCATATACCCCTATAAGATAGCGTTTGGTACTCACAACTTACTGAAAATTTAATTTAATTTGCATGGATGCTATATTATGTGACAATGTGATGTGTGAAAAAATGACCCTCCTTTCTGCCTTAAAGTTTGAGACACAGTTTTCAGGATGGGGAGAAAAAATGGGGAAATTATAGTAGTGTCCTTCATGATGTGTCCATCAGTAGAACTTGATGTTAGGCTTTTTGAATCACAAATTGGACGACCTCCTATAAACAAGTTATAGGTCAGACTCTAGAGTGCATACAGACTGCCTAATTTTCTGAGTCAGAACCTCTTGTCCAAATTTTTAGGGGACACAGATTTTTAGAGTTGGGAAAAGCGAAATTTGAACCTAAGTATCCTTCAAATAAATTGTAGCTCTATCTTAAGAGAACTTGATGTTAGGCTTTTCCAGAATCACCCAAATCGGACCTTTACTAACCCAAGTTACAATAGTTTGTTTTCCACGTGTACCTTTCTGATGCGGTTGTTTAAAATGGTTTGTGTCCAGATTGCACCCCGGGACATAAATTTAGAGGACCTAATTTCATAAACTAGGATTTCGGAACACAATTCACCATGGTCTTTCATGATGGCTTGTTGTGATAGAATGTTTTGCAGTGGGCGGCTGTACTAACTAGTCTTTGGGGATCGGGGTGTGTTTGTTTCGATTAAGGTGTGTTTGGATGTCGTGTGCTCCTGCATGTTGACATGAGATAGATTTATATTACCGATCATGCGCGACGCGGCTCGATTGTGAAATTAATTGCCACTGCGCCATAGTGGTGACGCGTTTGGATGTCGTGTATTGCACTCCAACGGTGCAGTAATGTCGATGAACCGGCCATAATTGCAAACCAGCCATTTGTGACGCGTAATGTGTCCTTCATACGATCATGACCGAGCACATAATTTGAATGAATGGTCCAGATATATGTTTGCATGAAATGATTTATGGGAGGATCATATCATAGGTGATGTGATTATCCATGACGCGATTAAGTGAGTTGGATTACCGTCGTTGTCCATGGTGGCGTTCGGTGTGAGATGTAGCGCCGATATACATCTGAATGACGAAATTTGCATTGCGAATTTGTCTGCATGGGACCCATTCATAGGCAGTGGGATCAATGAATCGCATGGTAAGGTCGACGCGCCATCGTTTGGGTGTTTGATAATTATGTCGATGATTGCGTGATGGATGACCTTTTATGTTTGCGATTTTGGGTGGTGGCAGGCTCGTGAAATGGGACAAAACGTCAAAATGAGTCTCGCGGTTGCATCTAACAGAAAAAATAAAATATAGTAATATTGTTTGGATATAACAAGAATGGATGAAGATTTTATATAAGTTGACGAGCTTTGTGTTGTGATTGGACATGGTCTCCTAATGGTGAGAGGACAGTGGGTTCTGCAGGTTCACCAGACATCAATGAGACTTACCAAAATCAATTCACCCAAACATGGGACTTGGTAAAACAAATGAATATCAGGTTGTGATTCAATGGATTTTGATTATGGAACAAAAAAGAAACTGTTTTGGAAAAATGGTAATTGATGGAACGTAAATATTCATAGCGTCATGCAGTATGTGGAAGGAGTCGCGTCGAGGACTGGGACGCGGGACAAAATTAGTCACATTCTCATTCATCGACATATCAGACGTTTGAGTAAGAATCTAGTGTGGTTTTGGCGGATGTGACCATGAAAATAAGCGTACATGTTCCACTTAAGTGAGGATGGCCCTGTGGTTGTTTATGGGTGTGTGCGTTTGTAAAGACCCCTTCGAGTCTGGTGGTATGGGAGGGGACAACAGTTCTTAGGGACGTGGTTTTCAAGGAAGTCAGGTGTGAGCATGATAATGTTTTTGTCATGACTATGACCGGAGACAAGCTAGGTTTTACAAATAGTGTGTTAATAATGAAAGTATTATACAAATAAACTCACCCATGGACTAATTACAATGATGATTTGTATCGCCACAACTGGATAATGAAAAGATGATTTTAGTTGTGGTCATTTCGCCTTCACAGTTGGGACCGTGGATGGATCCATGGATATATTGGTACAAGGTTGTGGCTCAGTAGGATAGAGCTCATAAGACAAGTGAGACTCTGCGTTGCGCAGAGAATATGAATCGCGGGATGGTTGGAACGCCAGCAATTCGATGTCGGATCACCCGATATCCATGGGAGTTTCACGCGGAGTTGGCGCGATTTAATTGTGATGGACCTCAGGTTGAGGGCGATCACTGTCATATAAAGATAAGATATCATTATATGAAGCGATTTTCTGGTTGTCTATTCATTCCACATAGATGACTTTATTGAATTCACTGTATCATAACGATTTTTAAAGGAATAAGTCAGTGAAAAACATTTCTTCATCTCCACTCATATTTAATAGTTATTGAAATTTAAAGTTAATGTCATAAAAATATAAATCTACAATAACAAACATAAAAAAATACAAAAAAGAAGTAGATCGATGCCCACTAAGGCTCTTAAGTCTAAGATCATGAATGATTAAATATCTTACCGTTTTTATGCCATTTCACTTTCCATTACAAAATACAGATAGAGGCTCGAGGACGTTATTTGGCCAAGAATAGAACTGAGAAACCCTAGGCAGCCTTGCATACCTCGAAAACCTTGATTTTATGTGAACCAGCAACACATGTCCCATGAAAGTCTATTCAACAATTATCATGAGGAGAAGGCGGAAATCACGTGGATTCGTAACATTAGGGATACTGACACCACTCAAATACTATTCACCCAAGAATAGACTAAATAAATATATGAAATATGATGGTGATGTATTGGTATGGACTTATATAATTTTCCAGGTTTTGATGAAAATTTTATCTTCAAGATAAATAAAAATAAGGACAACTAAAAATCCAACATATTTGATTATTCGTAGACATTGTCATCGCTGGATCGTGTTAAGGAGTAAAGACAGTCAGTCAAACCTGGGAGGCAACGACATGTGAAACGCATGATGAGGAATCAGGGGACAGGTACTTAAAAACAAAGCGACGCTCTGAAAGGAAAAGTTAATTAATGACCTTTTAATCGTCATTCCAGAGAAGGTTTCTTGTTGAAAAACATACTTCCAGGCGTGTGAAACAGTCTCAGCTGTCATTTAATATCGGATTTACTTTATAATGAGCGACTTATATTTTGGAGTCTGATAAATATTTGTTCAGGTCAAAACTAGAGCATTCATTTGAAGGCGTCGATTTCTCTGCTAAATAAATGTTTCCAATCTAAACAAAACAGCACCTTAGACATGTTGCAGATTAATCATTGATTTTCTGTCTGTTTTTGTTAGGATGTGAGGAACAATATGTTTGGTGTTAAGTGGTTTACTATCAAATTGAATCCTATGTTCATTAAATTTTCATTACAAAGGCTATAAATCCTAATATAACAATATAATTGTGAAAAGTATACGCATAATATGAGAAGGAAGTAAGACAGAGGAGAAAAATGTCAAAGTCATATGGATAAACAAAAAGCTATCTTAATATAGACATTGATCCAAAAAATTACAAAACAATATTCCCGAACTAGGTTTAATATCGTTACCATAGATTGGATTATACGATGTTCTATTTAATTTTGTTGATACAATTGGGTATCTTTCATAATAGGAGGTGGCTGCTAAAGCCCATCAAAATATGATGGATTCTAATGTGTTCTTTCAAATTAAAATGAAGTGGGTTTTTACAGATATAAAAAAAAACCAGAAACCAAAAGAAACTTATAGACCTTGGTTGGACTGGCCAGTTACAGTATTTTGAAGTAGGTGGCTAGTGTTGATTTTCAAGGTGTTGAATGAACTGTTGAACTCAGTGGATCATACTGTAGTAAAGAAAAAACTCCATAATAAATAACACCAAGATGTGAAACCAAACATGATAAGGGCTTGACTTGTAGAAAAAAGAATGACATAAAACAAAAAAGTTGACACAACAATTATGTACATTCTTAATATCTCTAAAACTAACAAAGTGCTTCTTGTAAAATATAAGGAATCCTTAGAATATATGACATAAACATACTTGGGTATAACATGAAACTAGGGAAATAAGTAAAGTATTAATATAAACAGAAGTGAGAGATTGGTTTTGTTCTTGAAGGTTTCAATATCAGTTAGGTACAGGCTGAAACCTATCATAAAAATGGATTAATAATTGGTAAACTTAAAGAAATCCAGCTATGCTCCCTTATCAAAATAATCTAATGAAAGCGTAGTGGCGAAACGACGGTCTTAAGAACCGCAGATTGATCGAAAGACATAAAGAAGTTTTCTAATGGCTCCGTGAAAAATGAGATATCTTGCATACATAGTATCAATCCAAAACAGTTGGGTTCATATAACGTGATTTCCAACGCCGAAATAACGTTCCGCGCATCTTTGAAAATAGAATTTATGAAACCAAGATAAAATAAACTCAAAAAAGCGCCGAAGAGAATTAGTCATAAAAGGCATGAAGTGTTGTATTGGTCTAATAGTCGCTCTTTTCGTTCTTGTTTTATAGTCGTAGAGGAAGTTTATGATAACAAAGATAGTAAAGCAATCAAACAATTGTTATCGTAAATTGATATATAAATCAGAGATTATAAAATCTTACCTCTTCTTTAAATGAAAAAAAAGAAAAAATATTAACAATCAGGTTATGTTTTTATATATGAGGATAGGCATCGTATCCACTATAGAGTAAAATGAATGTGGTTCCTTGTGTTGTTTTTGTGTGTGGATAGAGAAAATAAGAAACTCATTTTCAAAATGTAATTAAAATAGTTGCAAGATAGAAAATGTTCATAGAGAATTTATGGGAGGTGAGCTCTTAAATTCTGAATGCTGTTTTTCCTAGGGAGAGTGTGATGAATGCATTGTAAACTTACAAATAGCTCGTCATAAAGAAAATTGCGTCGATTCAGATCATCAGATTGAGATCATCAAAATCGTCTTCAATCTGACCTACGTGAACTGATGAGTTTATTTACCATAAAACAAAGTTGATGATGGACAGTTTAGTTTACCGTTGTTGGCTGAGCAGAGTTTGTTGTCAGTTCGATTCACTAAATGGGGATAGATCATGATGTTAGCCGATTTTAATCATCCGTTTCACTATCAAGACTTCCCATTAAGCCTGCTCATGATATTATACATGGTGGTTGATTTCGGTTGAATTTATCTTGATGACGAATTTGATGGACTTGTGGTGTGCGGAATTAAACAGCACTGGTGTGAGATATCTTAGATCAATTATAATGTTCTTCATGTATCTCATTTATCTAATATCCCCATTCCTACTTACCTACAAATTTTTGGACACTATAGTGATATCTGACATTGTATTTGTGATCCTTAGATTAAGTATGTGATTTGCCCAATTACTTTAAGGTACTTCAACAAATTTGAAATTTATAAATCCTGATCGGCGAAATAATTTACCAGCTCCTAACCGTATTGTTTACCCATGTTGGCTCTCCTCTTGGATCTTTTCTGCATAGCTGATGGATGGAATCTTAATGCCCTATACAAAGACAATTAATCATGATATAAAGTATGTCACAGTCAATCATTTAAGTATTTTCAATTTTATAAACACATAATTAACAAAAAATAATCATGAGTCAAGTCACATAGTTTGGTCATAACATGGGTTAAAGTAATTAGTATTCAGTTTGATGTGATGTACCAGTTTGACAAACACCCAATGAGAAAACTGAAATAATTTTTATTACAGTGAAGTCGATAAAATATAAGGAATTACAAACCATATAAATTTGATAATGAAGCTTTCAACAATAAAATGAGCTGCAGTTGATATCAAAATCTAAGTGAAATCAGGACCTTATATTTGCATATTGAAATCATAAAGGGTGCCTTCCTCCCTTTTAGTTTCAGAATTAAGGGTAGAGATAATCCTCTTAGTACAATCTTACCATAATAAAGCAATCTGAAGGTTAATCTTTATTTCAGAAAGAGGGTTAAAGCCAAATAGTTAGAATCAGAAGGAACCTGGAAGAGCAGAAACAATAATGGTTTTCTATTTTATATTGGACAGGTTTCAAATGAAATTATAAATTAGAGATCAAATCGTGATTGAGTTGCTAAATATAATTTTTGTACTAGAATTTAATAAGACTCAATCTAGGAATGAAAAAAGTTTGTCTAGCTATAATTTCTAAATCACAGTTTTGAAGACAATAATCAAATACGCCACAATGTTCTGTTCTTTAACACAAAGAAATTAGATTCTTAGAAGTTATCTTAATTTATAGTTTTAGAAATGATGAATAGATAAACCTTATTATAATCTAAGTAATTTAAAAATATATATAAGTTAAAGTTTAAATAATATGATATTCTAAGTTTTAGAACCAACTTCAAAGTACTGCAAATAAACTCTTTTGGAATGATTTTAAAACATTGTTTTCTAAGCCATTATGGGAAATCACTTTTTCTAATGACAAAAGAGCTAGTAAGTGGAGACTCTTTTCTAGTATAGAGTTGCACCACATTTAGTTAGGTCAGTAGTAGATTATGAATTTTGGACAATGGATTTGGGTTGGGTTGGGTTGTGAGTTTGACATCTGATTCTAAAATCATTAAGTGTTTATACAAAGCACATGAGGACCTATCGTCAAATTGACATTGATCATAAAGGCGAAATTCCTCGAAGTGTTTAAGTGGCTTTTGAGCAATTAAAAGAATTCTGAATAGGTTTTGTGTATAATTGCTAAAATACCTTTCTTGCTCCTTTCCAAAATTACACCTTAGAACATCATAATTTAATAAACAAACATGACCATAAAGCAAAAAAATGAAAAACAAAAACTGGATTCCCAAGACAAAACAATAATTCCATGGAGGAATGGATGACCGTCTACTGATTAGGCCCATCCAGTTAATCTAAAACATTATTGATTAAACAAAAATGGCATTTCTAGGGAGAAGGCATGAAACTTGACTAATGGATTGTGATAAGTGGTGTATATCTAGTGGCAACCTTATCAACTTGGAATCCTCCCATTATGGAATAGCTGCACCAAGGAGGTGTGGTCTTGCCTCTCTGAAATATGTAAAAGGATTTTCCTTCAGGTTTTCCATCTAAAGTATAAAACAATAGGATAAAGGAAGAGAGATCCTTCTAAAAGAAGTTTGGGCGAGTTCAGTTGATGAGTTAAAAGGAGTTGAAAAGGATCTTGTTTGATAATAAATTTTTACTTGATGTGTGGCTAAAGAACTTAGTGCATCATGATGTTAACTTTTAGTGATTTGATCTTGTCTTCCACTAAAGTACTCACCTTTTCCCACCTAATCTTTTCCCAGTCAAGGTCAGGAGGTTGAGGATGAAACCGATGAATTTTATTATCTACAAATTTAATGAAGTGTGAAGGGTTGGGCTGACCTATAAAATGAAACAAAAACATTCTCCTCTTTACGAAACAAAATGTAAAATTACGAATTAATAAGAATGAGCTTAAAATTATTTATTATTATTTTTTGTGGGTTTTATTTACATTCTGGAAAGAATCCCCTTATAAAAATATATAAGGTGTGAATGATTTGCAGTTGGAGGTGTTGGCATTTGGACTTTGATGGCCTAGAGTCCAGTTGAAGCCAGAGCCTGACATTGATCAGTATACAATGGATTGGATTAATAGGTGAAAGTTGGCATTGTGGATAGTCCTGTGTCTTTACAAGTTTTAGGGTTGAGACTGAAGTGTGAATCTGCGATGGGCATTACCACTTGGAACTGAGATCTAGTATAAGCTGAATGAAACAAGTCCCACTTGCAAGATGTGTTCTCTAAGGGACTCCTGTTGGTAACCCAGGAATGGAGACAGTACCTGTTTCAGAGCTGGAATGACATGTCCACCATAGGAAGATGATAAAAATGGATTGAACTAAAGACCATTTCTGATGATATCATTGCTTGTTTGGGTTCTAGAAGTAATCATGGGATCAGGATCAACAATAATCCTATGTCAGGATAAACAAAAGGTCAGGCAGATGGTCGCTCTTGCCTCATACTTAACCGGCTATTCTTATGAAGAAATCCAGAAGTAATCAGTTTTGTATGTTTTCATGTTTGCTGACTTTGTGTGTGTGTATATAAAAGTGAAAGAGAGTTTCTCATCAGATGATTAAGCAATGATTGTCTTCCTTCTTCTCATATAACGAAGATTGTCATTATCAGCTATTGTAATTATTAATAATTGATAAGTAAGCAAAGAAAGATTGATATAATTGGGTTAAAAAAGACTGTATATGTCTTTGAATTTTGAGAGGAAGAGGTGAAGAAAGAATTATGAGCAGGCTACAATAATTTTCTAGAACACTTGGCAAAGTAGAGACAATTGGAACTCGTGGAAGCTTCAGCAAGTAAATTCATGAGATTTTGTTTCCTATATGGAAAACAACTCCCAACCTAGTCTGATTTAATCTTACAGAAAGCTTATAGAAGTTCCTTATGTATCAGGGTGAAATGCACTTTCAGATAGGAAAAAACTTACAACCTTTTTTCAACAACTCCAACTTAGTCAGTTAATAACCCACAAAAACTTATAGAGAAGATGCTACAATATATATCATTTTAATCAGAGAAGATTCTATACAATATTCAAGGTTAAATGGTTTCCAGAGAGGGCACGATCTTAATTTGTTTTCAGGGGATAAAATGCTGAAGGAAGAGCTGGTCATCAAAGCAAGAATAAAATGACTGAAAGATGGAAAGAGAATCATTTTTGGACTGGATGATATTTTGGGGGTAAATTTTGGCCTTTCAACTATAATGAAGATGCTGGATTTTCAAGAGGGTGAATGCAGAGTTAACCTGGGTACAGGATGAAATTCAGTCTTCTTAGATGTTTTTCTCTTTGGGCCCTCAAATTGGCTTGTAGCTTTTGATGGGGCATGATCTTTTCTGATGAAAGACTCACCAAGAATAGAATCCACACAAACCATTTGTGATTGGGCGGGAAAGGAAGTAAATCTTCCACGTAGACTAGTGTCATATAAATGGAACATGTTGCATTACTTCACAGCCTGTACAGAGGTGCAGAATGTCGTATTTGAGATTGAGGTGAGATAATGGTATAGAACCTATATTTGAGCTACGGACCATCAGGAGCAATGAAACCTTTAGACTTGAGGAGGAGGGGACTATGAGTGTTTCATGGGGTGAGACATAGCTCTAGTAAAGAGAATAAACCTAGAAATTGGGTTGATGGGCTGAAACATTTAACAAATAAATCTTGAACCACAAAACAATATCAGGTGGAACAAGGGGGTGGTGATGAAACCCAGATTACCAATAAGAAATATACAAAAACAACCCTAAAATGAATAAAAACATTCTGACATATAACCCAGCATGATCAAATATATTTAGGAATTAAAAATAATCTTTTTTGATATCCTTCAATCACTTTGCATTCACATCATAGTCTTTTGTTCCTTCCACAAAAATTTTCCCAAGTGAACTCGAACCTGACCCACTGGACCCCTCCTCATAATGCCCTCAAGGCTCTTAACCCTCAAACTGAGATCTTCATTACTTGCGTTCAGATTAGTATCATAGCAAATAGAAAGAAAGAAAGAAATAAGCTAACCTTAACATTTGTTTTTTGAAATACATGGCTTGAAGTAAAGCACTACTTCTGGACACCATCTTGCAACAACAACAGAAACATAGTCTATAAAGAGCACATGAAATGTTCCTAGGATTTCCATGTGCAAGTTGGACCAATTTTAAACATAAAGTTGCAATTCTAAATGGATATGATCATCTAGGTGCACAGGAAATGATAACTCAACCACTTAACTTCTTCTGAATTTTTGTTTCACGCCTATACAATAAAGTAATACTTTGAACATGAAGGAAGAAAGCATTTATTACCATCAGAAGTTTCTGCATATATAGCCAAACTATTACCTAATAAGAAATCTATAGTGACTAGTTGATCTGTGAATTTTAGCTTAAATAGTCTTGAAGTAGAGTAGAAAAACAAAACTTCTATTTAAATCAAGCCTGAAAGGAATGGGAAAAATAAGAGTCAAACAAAGAAGAAGGAAAAGGGAGGAAACAACTAATTAATCCATACAATTTCTGATTTTAAAAGCTAAGAGAGTGTTACAGGAACCTCACTTTAGAAAACTAGCATAGAATGGATTATTTAACAAGGTTCGTTTGGAATCCAATAACAGCCTCCTACTGCGATGTCAACTCTACCTCATGAACCAAAGCGATTTGTTAAGGTTGTCAACCGTGAATCAAAGTGGTGGTTCTGAGGCGGACAGACTGGATCATCACATATAATGTATAAAATGGCATGCAAGCACATAAACACACATGAAATAAGTAAAGATACAAATTCAAAAAAAAAAAGGAACATTCCATTAACACAACCCCTAGTCAAAGAGACTGATTCAGTAATGGCGTGTGTGTTTTAGTCGAGTTCTGGACTGGCGTAAATAATCGATGTAGTACTTGCCCTCAGGAACCAATGATTTCCTCCATAATGCACCTGCCTAGTAACAACAGGAACAATTGCTTGAAGAAAAAACAATGAGCATGATGTGTGATCTTTGAGGTTGGAGCTGGGTGGGGTGCCGACTTTTAAGGTGTGTGTGGGACCTTTGTGAGAGGGTTGAGGTAGTTGTCCATTGAAATTAATGAATGAGGAGAGAGCGCCATGCCTGGCCTCCTTGCAATCAAAGAGTAATACTCTTCTGGTACTAACAAAAGCAACAAGACGAGACACTTCAAAGGAAATTTTTTGAGTAAGCCCTAGTTGAGAATGCAAATAATACCATCATTAAAATGGTAAATACCAGCTAAAATTAAATCATTGGTATACAAGATACCGATGAAAAGAATTCAGCTGAAGCCTCCACCTATGGAGGGATCTTATTTAAGCGGTGGTTGGTTCAACTGAACAATCTTTATGAGATTGATCTATCTACAAAAAATTATATATCTGACTAGATTTGATCTCTTGAACTACAATACCTCCTTTGATGATAGTCCAACTGGATTAATATTTGGCCGGACCATGAGGCGGGTAAGGTGGACATAAACATCGCATAAAGCAGGAGGGTTGGGTGGTTGATGTGGATGGCGGGGGTGATTTTCTGATCTTTCCGATGACAGAACAAATAAACATAGCGAAAAATGCCTTTGCTTCGTATTCATGCTGATTTTATGCTGGTAGATCCTTGCCCCACAATAGTGGCTAAACATTAAATCTTGATCGCCGATATTTGACTCCTCATGGTGTTAAAGTATCATTCCTAGCGGTTTTGACGTCACTTACCTTCTCCGCTCTTGTGTTACCTCCATAATCACCTGATTTTGGTTGTCTGGTGAGCAAAATCCTGTTTCTGGGTCTTATGACCCCAAGCGATGGAGAGAGTGGTTTCTGTTGAAGAAGGATCAGCCCCAGATACATCAAGACGATTATATGAAAGGTTCTCACCGTCACAGAACTTGTCATTCAAAATAATGGAAAGCCCATATTAGTTTTTGGGTTTGTGAGTTCACTCAAATGAAAGGAAGAAGGTGTTTCGTGGGCATCTGACAGGGGATAGTAATTATTTTGAAAAAAAAATTAATAAATCAATGACATTCAATAAGAGTGCCAGAACTTCAGTAAAGTGTGAACTTCCAATAATAAAGCCATGACATACGTAATGATATCGTTGTATATATAAGCATTGGCAAAATTAACAGATTGAACAACGACACTACTAAACGAGTAATAACAAATGTTAAGAATATTATACGCTAACAAGGGCGTTTTATTAAGAAAGGCGTCATGGTGTAATCCCAATTCTAAGCTAAATAATGACGTTTTGTAAGCATCAAGGGTAGTGTCATAACTTCTAGAAATTTTTAGCAATAGTCGATAAAACATTGTTTTCCATATCTAAACATATCATATTTTAAGTGAGATGAAAATAATGGGTTAAGGTGCCATGGGGCGAAGCGCGATGGTTGCTTTGTTTCAGTGTGGTGTTTTGCATGTTTAGTGCTATACAAGGTTATTATAAATACCACATAATAACAACCCTATTTCAATGATAATGAAATTTTGAATGGATGTGAGACAACAATTTATTGAACCATAATTACCATGGCTGTTTATTGATGAACCTCTTGTTATTTTCCTATCACTATTCGCCTTACGAATCACAACCAATATAACGTTCTATAAAGGCTTGCTCAGTTGTAAGTCTTGAGTTTTCCTCCTCCTTTAATTATTAAATTTGAGTCATAACCCAGTAGTTTAGGGGTCTATTTGGCTCCTTAACACAAAGTCATAAGAGACTAAGGTCAGCTCAGCCCACTGTTTGCTCCCTGATAGTGCTGTTCCAAGTCCTCTCTTAGGAATACTAGAGGTATATTCGGTCATTAACTCTGAAAGAGTTTAAGCCCAGGTTTGATTGGGATGTTGTAAGTAGCCGACAATCACGTGGTTATCAAAACAATGAAAAGAATTTAAAAAGAAGTGAGAAGACCAAAACAAGAACTTCTTTGTTAATTTGTTACCCCAAAAATTACAGAGGATGGGGCTGAAGTAATTTACTTTCCGACCTGGGGATTCAGCTTATCTTGGCTTGGACCATTGGCATGCCAGAGTTGCAGTAGTTTTATAATCAGTGGCAAAGAAACCACAGGCTGAAAGACTGGGCAAAAAAGTGTTGAGAATTTTCCATCATAATTTCTTCTCATGATTCTAAAGATTAGCATTCTAGACAGATGTTGCGACTCTGACTTGGTTTGTGAATATTACATTTGCTGTAGAAGAAGTATTGGAAGGAAGAAAGATGTTGTTTATTATGATGATCAACAGCAAAAAATTTGCATCGATGGCGAAGCCTGTGTCAAACAGCAGAGCACAATAGTCACAAAGTGGTAAGATGATATGGTGAGGAGGAAAAAGAAAGAATAAATTTGAGCTGAGAATACATAAGCTTTTCGAAGAAATGTGGGATCATCAGAAGTGGAACTTCTGTGCATGTGGATCTTTGTGTTTGGCTGGACTTTGAGTGGTTTTGTGTGAACTAAAGTTGTTGGATGGTGACTTTTACATAGAAATGCTTTCAGATCCTCAAGAACAGTTACTCATTTTTCCAGATTTCACAATTATGGGGTGGCAGAAACTCCATCTTTCTATGGAGTTCCATGTTATAGATCATAGTTCTGTACATAAGATAATAAATAAAGGCCACAAGATAGTGGTCAGGAAAGTCATAAAATAAACTTTAATTTTCCAATGTCTAGGAGACTTGAGAAAGAACATAATCATAGTGGAAAAAACATGCATAAGTTGGGACTGGAAAATAAGTAATCAGACCTGAAGCAAGTACTCCTTATGCAGCCAAATCAGGTAGACCAAAGGAAACATAATTACAAACAAGGAATTTGGAAATGGTTATAAGCCAATATTGAGATTCCTCAATGTTCGTAAGACCTGATCAAGATTCAGGCCACAAGGAAGTTCGCATAGGTGAACGGTGGAACAACAAAGAGTAAGAGAATTGAGATTCAGATTAGATGTATCATTCAATTTTGCGTGATGAAAAGAAACAGCTACAAATGTCACTTCTGAAAAGGCTTAGCCCAAGAAGGGCATACAGAGAGAGGAGTTGACATGAATAATAAATTTACAGAAGGCTAAGCATGCAAAAAAAGTCAATCTAAGTTCAGCCATGCCTATCATCTGTTTAGACTTCAAAAATCCATTTAATTGAGAAGAAAGGTGAACAATAGTGAATTGGCCTATCACATTTAGACAATTTCTACTAAGGAGTGAAGAGAAGTATTCCAGAGAACAAAAAAATGAGTTCAATACAGTTCTTGGAGGAATGAAACAAAAAGGATGGGTTTAAGGAATGACATGTTAAACAGGCTGCCACACATTCAGATAGATTGGAGTGAACAAATATTTTGAATTTTAGAGCTTGTTTCAGTACTAACATATAGTTTTCTTGGATCTTGAAGTATGTTACCAACAGCCACAAGGTTACAGTTAACAAGGCATTTTCAGTGCAGCGCACAGAACCATGTTTGCTTCCTTCCTCTCTTATCTTTTTGGAAGAACAGTTCAGTAGGATCATAAGAGGAACTTCAGATGTTTGTTATTGAAACACTTCAAATTGTATGAAGAAAACTCTCCATAGAGAACCAATCCGGAACATGCATCCTGATTGCATGGGGTTCTCATGTAGCCTGTTGTGCAGATGAACAGCAGTCCAATGAGTCCAGCCCAAGCCTGGATTTTAACTTACTCAGAAAGATTCCCAACACAGCATGACCTAATGCCTCTGGCCTCAAAATCACTAGCAGATTGGGATGACAATATATTTCAGGACAGATCCTAAACACTTAGCGCAATTGGTATTCAACGAAGAAACATAAACGAAAACAGAGACACACGTTGCATGACCCCAGTCACTAATGGGCACACTTCTGTCATAATGACATATACCGTAATGAGGGCCAAAATTAAATGACCCAACAAAAGACTTGATCGTGCCTAAGGGTTCATAATAAGGTTTGAGATCTAAAATTTGAGGCTGCTGGATTATGACTTTGTATTTGACGATGATCTTGGTTTCTGGTCGTTACTCCATGCATATGGCCGTTGTGATAAAAAACAGTTCATAATATACCAGTTGGATGAATTGAACGGATGACTACGGCGATGAATGTGATTTCTTCTAACCATTATAAGCATGCGAAACTGCTTTAACACTTTCTATCTGTGATAGTGGATTCCTCTAAATGCGTTAACAAACCTATCATGCCAACCAGCGCAGATAACGGCATAAAAGTTCCTCCTCATTCAGTCAAAGGATGTGTATCAGAGGGGCACTAAGCATGGGCCTCTGTATCCTTCCATGGTTCCGGCAGGCCATGAAAATTCCACTCGTTTAAAGGCACAAATGGTAGCACTAATTAAATACCAGGATTGAAGTAGCTGGCGCTTTCCTCAGGCTGGACATTTCATCTGGGTTTCAGTTTTGTCAATGGGATTCTGCAGGAATTCCACACTGGACACTAAGTTCAAAAGAACAGCATTTATAGAAACATAGGCTCTGGTTGGGCGTCTTTGCTGGGTTAGAAAAGATTGGCATAAGTGACACTTTAAGCCAAAATTTCACTTTCCAAGTTTCTTGCACAAGCCTAACTTCTGTTGTTTACCATCAACAATAACATCGAAGATGAACCAAGTAGAGATATAGAGTTTTCTCAACCTAAGTCATCAATCCATCATTGCTGTAGTTGGGGTTCCATCATTTATGACAAGAAGAGAGGTTTGTTGACTGAAGTTCTTGGCATTTGCATATTGCATCCTGGAGACCAGGTGTGACAAGACGACTATGTTCAGCTATGTGGTTTTGGATCTTCAAGCAGCATTCAGAATAGTGCTTCAGAACCTTCAAACATGATCTATGCTTCTATGAGGCCAAGTGGCATCAGGAAGGGTTGGAGAAATGGGAGAATTTTACGACCATAGGAATATGGGCGGAAATCTTGAATGGCGAGAAGAATTCAATGGATACCTAAACAAAATAATGACGAGTCGCGAACTAACAGCACTGCCATAAACAGTAAAGTATTGGTACAGAATGGGAGGTGGGGAGAATCAAAATCAACCGCCCATAATAATTTATCAATGGTATAAGTGAGACATTTCCATTACCGTTTCGTTTTTTATATTAACAATCTTTGTCTTTTGTTTGTTTTTGGTTCTGTTCAGTTCTGAAGGCATGACCTATCTAAAGTTTTCTAGTATGTTTTTCATAGTCAGCCCTTACAGGGTGCGGATTGCGACAAAGAAGTCCCATCAATGTGTAATTTGCACATAGCATTCTAATAAACAGAATCTCAACATGGGCCTGATTGTCTGCTGTATCAATTTCCATCAGGATACATTACAACAATATTCATGATCATCACTTTGGTTATACATAAATATTTTTGAAAAGATTACAAGGAGAACAATCAAAACATAGCTAACGGCACCAAAGCATACATAGGAACCCACCTTATCACAAATATCCATGGACTTCATTGAAGTATGACACCTTCAAAACAGGTGCTTTGATATTTTCAGCCATAGAGAATCAGGAAGTACTCATTTATTTAAAAGAAGAATAAAGAGAGACGGTGACAATAGCCAGGTCCAGTTCTTGCAGGCTCTCCCACCACGTTGGGCAGCTGATTACATACCCATCTTTGGACCATGGTTTCTGTGCCTGTTGGAGATGGTTTGTGATTCTATTTGTTAACATACTAATTGTCAACAACATATATTAAAATACCATAGAATGGATTCGGGTGTTCTAAGCTATTGAAATTGAAACAACTACAACTCAAAAGCCCGATCATCTGCTCTTTTGATCTCTTCATGATCTACGAGCTGACAGGCGGGTGACATAACCTGGAGGAGGACGCACTGATGCACCAAAGCAGAAAGATCATTTTCCCCATCCAGCACTTCTTTTCCGTAGCGGTTGGTTTAATCATGCTAGATGTATCAAGTACAACTATTCCTTTGGGATTATGGTTTGCAGTACCAGTTTTCCAATGAAGCGTGGTGGAAACTTCGGGCTCACATTCTCTCCTAAATAATCAAACAAGATTATCATCATCATCTATATGATTTCCAGGTCAAATGGATCACCATCGCAACAGCTTTATTTCACTCCTATAACTCTCTGAATTATCGATAATTCTGGAATCATTTTCCATCCTAGATCACCCCATGATCTTCATCATAAATTCCCTAAACCTGTCGAGTTTATGGTTGTGGCTGGGTTTTCTTGAATCCTCCAAGTCAGCCTATTGAGTCTTTCTCCTCATATTGAATTCCCTCCCAACAGGGTTCAATCTCAGGAGACTAGACCTCAAATTCCTATAATTCTGTTTTGAAGCTATTCAGCATCAAGGCTCATAGAGCTTTCCGTGAAAACTATGGCGCACAAATCCTCTTCTTCCCTCTGACCAGTGACAAGACAAATTAGTAGCGCCACCCTCGGCTAGCCTCTTGCAGTGAATAGACCAAAGGATCTTTTTATAGACCAAATAGATAATCCACATAATCTGTTATGTTTTGAGTGTATGTATTGTGTAAGTTTGATCTGGTAGAGACCTTCAAACCATTAGGCGGAGGGTTTGGAGGATGAATCTTCTTACCAGGGGATGAAGTCTTCAACTCATGATGTGGCACTCATCAGCACAGGACTTTGGTGTGGGACCAATATTTTCATTTAAATTCTCACCCTGATAGCACTAAATCTTATTTATTTCTTAGCTCCTCACAGTATCTTTCTACAATCAACTATAAGATTAAAGATTTAAATTATGAAAGTATTTTTATTAATTTAAGGTAACAATCAACAAAGGAAATACAACCTTGAATGGGAAACAGAGCAAAAGAAAAATTGTAAAGCACAAACAAGTGAGATATAGTTAATCAAAAGAAGAAAAGATTTTAGGCGGTTCTCAGAACAAAGGAATCTGAAGGAATCCATATATTGATAAAGATTCCTGGAAAAGAAGACTAACAAACAGTCATAAAACTCATAGTGGTGACGTGTGCTATGTACTAAACAGGTCAATTGAGTTCTGTTTGTACTTATTTTCAATAAAATAGAATCTCCATATTGTCCTGTACAAAATCCTCAGGGAGAAAATCAGAATGATTATTCAGGTCATTTACTTAAAGCATCTAAATAAAGTATCCACTGAGGTTCCATCATTCTCCATATAGATTCCTTCAATGAAATGATCTCTTATAAGAGCAGACGATGTAACTACAGGATATATTAAATACCTCAAAGATCTAGTTATAGTAGAGGTCAATGAAATCCTTAAACATGTGTTACCTGAAGAAAGATGCTCAGGAATTTTAAGCTGGACTACTTATTCATCAAACCTGATTAGGTCCACTAAAAAATTACAAACTTTTTAGATTTTTGACAAGAAATGAGAAGGAAATATTAAAAGCGAGGCAAAAATAATTTTCTAGAATTTATTTTCCCAATCCGTTATTAAAGGAAAGAGTGTGGGATGCTCTTTCCTGTGGACTTAATCCTCGATCTGAAACAACAGTTGGATTGCCCCGTCCGGCTGTAATTCAGCATAGGAGGAAGAGACGAGCATATTAAATCCTATTTTCTTCACCACATGTCTTACCTTCATGTTGTGAGACCATAGGAGAAAATCTAGGATTTTCCTAAGGAAGGATAAAATGGTAATTTACCAGGGTCAAAATCCAGATTTTCTAAATCTCGAGATGATGGCGGACGCGTTGGATGGTGATGTTCATGGCGTCGAGTGGTTGATTACCCGAAATTGTTCGAATTTCCAGTTCGAGCAAGAAGATATGGGGACATGACACGTTTGGTATGGCAAAGGTGACAAATAAAACCGGTCGACGACGGTGAGTGGCCGGATGTGGCATCATCTTGTTTGATGAAGTCTCAAAATTGAATGAGATGGATAAGGTAACAAATCTGGCGGTCTGATGAGAAGTGGACGTGTGGTGGAAGGACCTTTTCTCTTTGACCCAGGCCGAATGGGTTGGGAGGAAGAAGGAGAAGACAAAGGAGGGAATGGGGGGGGTTTTTATGGGAGAGAGTGCTTTCCTACCAAGGTCGCAGATGGGCCCAGTTGAACCAGTGAGAAAAGGCAGATTAGCTCACAGGACTCGTGGGGTACCGGTTGAGGGAGTTTCGACAAATCCAGAAATCTTAGGAGGTTTTCTCCTCTTGTTTCTTTAATGAAGGTCTTATATTGGGTGGGGGTTTTATTTGAGGGCGCTGGAAGGAATTAGTGGTCAGTTAAAAGGAGTTGAATGGAATTGAATAAATCATGATTAATCAGTTTTGGATGGGTCTGGTTTGTTTTGTTTCTTGTGTTGTATTTGAAATTGCCATGGGTGAATAACGTATTCTGATTGTGAAGTGTGGGGCTGTTAAAGGCAGAACGCAGGGATTGTCGTAAATAAGTAAAATATTAAAAATTTATTTGTCATTATTAATTATGGTGTGAATGGCACCGCCGATGTATGGGATTTAGATTGTTATCTCCGTAGAGTGATATCTATTAACGTGTGTTGCAATATCTTGGTATGCCATTACATGGTACCAGCAGGGTGGGATGGCTTAAATGAAATTCCACCTGGGCACCTCCATCTGATCGGTGGGACATCTTCGATGTGAGAAAACCATGATTCAGGATAGGATGCATCAGTTTTAGGCGAACAGCCAAGAATGACCCCTCTTTGTGTTACTATGGATATGGGCATCAGAACCAGTTTGTATAAATTAATTTGTGTTTTAATTATAGAAAATGAGGAAACCATTTTATTATAAAATGTGTACATTTTATGAAGTAGGATGTGTGAGGCTGGTGGCCAGTGCACGCTGCATATACGTGGCCTCGTGACATGAGACATGCCAGTTTTTGGGTTAGTGAAGTTCTTCAGCGGACACACCCAGGGTTTTGGGGCGTCACAGCATGAGGCATCAGGGCAAAGGTGGCTTGGTGGCAGGGCTCGGTGAGTTAATAAGTTAGGTATCGAAATACCCTGGACTTTGACGTAGAGCCTGGGGATAGATCCTTGTCAGTGTGCATTTGGTAGAATTAAATGTTGATGATTTGTGTGACATGTTTAAATGTGCGTGATTATTGGCTGGTGTGAATGACATAGGAAGGAGGGTTGAACACAAGGTCGAGAAAAATAGCATAGATGTTCAAAGAATTTCACTTAGGCGAAGCGTTAGGAAAAAAAATATTATATATATATATATATATGTCTCTTCTGCTCTCTCTCTCATCTATATATATATAATATGTTTTTTTGCCCTTTACGGACAGTGCTTCAAGTTGCCTGAACATGAACAGATTGAGGTTTAGTGAGGGTGAAAAATTATTCGATTTTACACAAGAATAAAGGGTTTTAATTAAACTCACGAAGATGATAATTATATCGAAATGAAAATTTTATCATAAAATTTTAGGTGGTAAATTTGGAGGAGTTAAGACTACATGTCAATCAGATAGTGGCTTATGTTTTGTAGGGCTGGAAGGGCACAGAAGTAAGCAGAGGGAAGGCTCTTTGGAAGGTTGAGAAAAAAAAAAAATGATTCTGAGTTTAAGGGACTGTTTTGAGGTCGCGACATGAGTTCGAGATCGCGACACCAGTTTTCAGGGTTCGGCGTTGGTGTGACGGAAGGTGGGCGATGGTGACTTTGGTGCCAAGTTCGATGGAGCCATCAGGTTTTGACGGAGTGGGGTGATGTCGGCGACATCCACGATGAAGTCGCGACATGGTGAACAGTAAAGAAGAGTCCGCGACATGGCGTGTGACGTGCGAATGTGACTAAGTTCTTTGGGATGTCGCGACATCATTGCGAAAGTCGTGACACCAGACTTGGCGACTGGGAATCCAGCGCAATGAGGCGCGAGAAACGGCGTCGCGACGCCAAGTTTACGATCGTCGCGAACAGCCGCGGTAACGATCAGCGGGACGTCGCGACGTCGGTTCAGCGCGTCGTGACAGCGGCGACGATCTGGGGAAATTAAATGACATCATGTTGGCGACATGACGCCGGGCGACGAATCTGGGGAAGTCGCGGAACATCATTTTGGCGTCGCGACGCCGACCCGCATAAGTCGCAGGAGGTCCGCGACGTGGAGGCGCGGTCGCATGAACCTGCTTTTAGCAGGAAGTGGAGTGTTGACGCCCCAAATTGGTGTAACGACGCAGGGGTGGCAAACACGAGGCAGGAGGCTGAGGCGGGAGAGACGGTCGTCCTTGACATGATCATG
Organism: Tetrastigma voinierianum; assembly: GCA_016808115.1. Lineage (NCBI taxonomy): Eukaryota > Viridiplantae > Streptophyta > Magnoliopsida > Vitales > Vitaceae > Tetrastigma > Tetrastigma voinierianum. The sequence goes on along the minus strand of JAEQBH010001860.1, from coordinate 114,676 downwards.
ATCATCGCGACATGGATACAATAGGATTCGCGACACAGTACGGACTCCGCTACTGACGGGTTGTACAGGCAAAGGCGAGGAGGTCGCGACATCGCCACGACATAGGGAGTACATCTGTGCGACCTGCCTTGCAGTATCTGTAGCGACAGCACATCTTGAGGCAGCGTGACGCTGTAATCTTCAGCCAATGTGTGCAGCCAGCGACATCTGTATGACCTGCTTCTAGTGCAATGCGTCTTGTTGTCCCATGATATGCATTTTGACAGCTGTTTGCAGGGCGCGAGTGGGAGCGGTAGACCATGGGCTTTGGGTTATTGAAATCACGCCTTGACCAGGTTGGGTTGGTGGAGTCATATCTGTTTTGCAGTCTTTGTTTGGACAGCTGTTCATGAACTCATTGTTCCTGGGGTAAAATAAATAGAAAATAAATAAATACAAAATACAAAGTTTATAGGTACAAGCGTAATATGATTTAATAATAAATAAAATATTTATGTGATGCCTATGAGGTCACATCGCAATGAGGTGTGTGAAATTTTGGTTGTTGTGGATGATGTGCGAGGTACATTCACCCATGAGACAGTTAATTGGGTGTTAACATGGCAAGTGGTGTAGTGAAAAAAAAAAATTTTCGGGGTCAGATGAATAGTGTCATCGGGGCTGTATTTGCACTCACAGAGATGAACGTGCAGTTAGAATGTTTTTAATTACGTGATTTTGTGTTTCAAATTACGTTAAGGACATATACATGGAATGATGTATATGAGAATTATGATTGTACGGTAATTGCGTAGGAAGTTATATGCATGGTATAATGCGTATAGGAAAAAGGTGAATGCTAAGGTTAGGAAATATAACCTTAGGGACTTGGATAAGGAAATGAACGGGTCAATCCATGGTTGTGCAGTCTATTAGTAATTGGCATGTGCATTGCTAGTTAGGCCAGTAAGTAAATGTTGCCATTGACATGTAGATGGCTAATAGAGGGACGGGGCGGAGGACATCCAGGGCCTTTGGTGGGACACCCTGGGCAATTTGACCGTGTAGTGTTGAAGCGACCGGCCTTTCTGCGGTAAGTAGGATTGGGTTGCATTGTCGCACACATCGTGTGCAATAGTGAGCAAGAGCGGGTCAGATGACCTACAGCGCTTAGAAGCACCTCATCCTCCCTTAGGCAAGGAGGGAGAGGTAGATGTTATGCAAGGCATCCAGGATAGGGATGTTGGCACTAAGAGGAAGGAAGATCCATCTTCTTCCAATCGGGGAAAGAATGAGAAGACCTGCTTCACGAGGATTTCGAGGACAAAGTCGGGATTGGGCATCTAGTCGATCGGGCAGAGGTTGTGTTATTTTGCATGACTGGACATATGAGGAGGAATTGCCCACGGAGGCAAGAATCCCAAGGTTATGGGACACCTCAGTCCCAAACATCAGTAAGACGAGTAAGGGTTACCATTCAGGATGGGCAGATGGTATGCTACCATTACCGGCGGCCGGAGCATGTGGAGCGGGATTGCCCCCGAGACGGGGATCCGAGTTTTGGGGCGGCCAGTCCCTCGTCGGCGGTAGGACGGAGGGACAGGACTGTTTTCCCGATCACAGTATGGGTCGAAATTGATGTCAATTCGAGGGGTGCCACACCGACCTTGTGCCAGCGGGCCCAGGTCACGTAGACGAGCGCAGTCGAGGGTCGAGCCACGGGGTTGGGCCGGGAAGTTCGAGTCGGTAGGCGGATGGCGTGTTACCATTGCCGCCAGCCTGGGCATATGAGGCGAGTTTGTCCTAGGAGGCAAAGATCTCATGGTACAGAGACTGAGCGTTCAGATTAGCCGGATATGCAGGGTACGTCTCTACTCTTGCACTTATTGTTTAGAGTAGCGTTTAAATTGGATGCATCATATTCATTCATGGTTGCATCTGGTGTGATGGATCGGGGCTTAGAGGTCGAGGCCTTTAGAGAAGCCAGGTATGGGTGTTAACGCCCGCAGGAGTAGGGGCTAGAGTTGACGGATGGAGTCGGGATTGGGTTCACTTGTGCCGCAGTGTAACTTAACATGGGTGTGTCGACAGTGCACGATTATAGATCAACTGCGTATGGTGTTGATTCGTGGAGCCTCGGTTAATGGGACGGCGTCGAATGAGTCGTATGGAGTTAAGGAAATGGGAATGGCTCATTTGCAGATTCATATACACTGAACTTACAGAACAATAGGAGTGAGTGCATGGTAGGGTTTCTTGAGAGAGTTGTTCGGTCGACCAAAAATATTATTTATCGAGTGTCCCTTTACAACATCGGAGGTTGTCGATTGTGCTCCACATGGAGAGTTGTCCATATATAATATCAATCGTCGGAGATTGCCCAATTGATATACTCGGAGGGTTGTCCATATGATATACATCGGAGGGTTGTCCATATAATATCAATCGTCGGAGGATTGTCCAATTGATATACTCGGAGGGTTGTCCATATGATATACATCGGAGGGTTGTCCACATAATATCAATCGTCGGAGGGTTGTCCAATTGATATACTCGGAGGGTTGTCCATATGATATGCATCGGAGAGTTGTCCACAAAATAGATTATCGGAGTATGTCCACTATTTATATCGGAGGGTTGTCCACAGTTTAAAAACAAATACTTTTGTTTGGAAATGGTTATCACCCAGACTTAGAGTTGAGTGATAGGAGTCGGGGGAGACTCGAGATGAGGACATACGAATATGGTTATCACCCAGACTTAGAGTTGAGTGATAGGAGTCGGGAGAGACTCGAGGAGAGGAAACATACGGATATAGTTTATCACCCCGGACTTAGGGTTGAGTGATAGAGTCGAGGTGAGCTCGGGATGAAAAAAAAAGCGATTAAGTGGTTATCCACGTAGACTTAGAGTCGGGTGATAGAGTCGAGAGTGACAAGATTTGGATACCATTGGAAATTTCATTGGGTGTTGATGAGGCAGGAAGGGTTGGAGTCGGAATGGATATCATTCAGGACAGGGATTCGGTTGACGGCCCATTGGGTTGTCAGTGATTGTGACCTTGGGAAGGTCAGCGTTTACACATCAAGCAAGGATTGTGTAGGGTTACATATGCACGTGGTTGGATGCGTATGTGTGTGGAATTTCGAGACGAAATTCTTTTAAGGGGGAGAGAATGTGAGACCGGAAGAATCAGTTTCCTAAGGAAGGATAAAATGGTAATTTAGGTCAAAATTCGAAATTTTTCTAGATCTCGGATAATGAAACAGACTTCACCGTTGGAATCGTCTCGCGAAATCTAGCTACCACGTCGAATTTCGTTGAATTCCGAGACAGTCGGAATTTCACGTTTTTCGAGGCACCGAGAGAGATGTAGGACACTTGGCACGTTTTGTGTGGCCCAAGAGGTGCCACGTGTCAAGCCACAGGAGGGCGACGCAGGCTCAAGTGGGGCTCACTTCAGGACACATGGCATCATGCCATTGATAGGAAATCTGGTAGATGGATAAGGATAAGTTGTAATCCCTTGGTCGATGAGAAATGGACATGTGGCATTGAGAGGGACTTTTCTCTTGACCAGCCTTGACCCAATCCAGTTTGGAAGAGGAAGAGAGGAGAGACAATCGAGAAAAGGGAGAATAGGAAGATGGGTTTTTAGAGAGAGAGGCTCCACCTTATCTCTCTAGAATTCACGTGATCGGACCGTTGTCGCGAGGAAAGGAGCAAAGTTGCTCCTACATGGAGACTACACGTAGGTACCAGTTTTGGGGGAGTTTCGACAAACTCGGAAGGTAGGAGTTTTTCTCCTACTTGTTTACTTTTGCTTAAGGGTCTTGTAATGGGTGGGGATTTGTGACGGGGCTGGAGGCGGGTAGTCTCGATTCAGATTTGGACCCGAGTGAATAAATCCTTGGTGTAGTTTGGACGATCCATGAATTTGTTTGTGTGATTTGTGTGATGTGTTGTTGCCATGGGTGAATAACATGTTGATTGTGAAATTGTGGGCTGTTCCAAGACGAACCGCCGGATTGTGCCTTAGCCCATGTGAGCTAAGTTTATGTTATTATTATAAACTGAATAACATGATGTATGGGATTTAAATTGTTAATATATGCATGAGTGATATATTAGCATGTGTTGTATGCTTGGTATGCCATTGCATTGCACTTAGGTGGGCAGTAACCCAAGCAGGGAAATTCCACTACTAGGCTTTGCTTTCCTTTACGTCGTGGGACCCGTATTTTTCAGATGCGAAGGCGCATTCGAGATAGGATGCATCCAGGGTTTTAGAGCGAAGAAAGCGGCCCGAGATGGCCCTCTTTTGTATTTTGTAAAGTGCAGGCATAAGACCCGGAGTTTTGTATAAATTGTAATTTAATACAATTATAAATGAGACCATTTTTCGTATAAAATGTACGTTTACATAATTAGGATGTGTAGGCCAAGTAGGCGTTTTACTGTCTCGTCTTGCTCATGACATGAGACATGTAGATTTTCGCGGAGTTGTGAGTTGTCAACGGACCCACAGGTTTAGAGCATCCTGGAAATATTTGCATTAAATTTTTATAATTGTAGGTGTGGGGCCAGCTTGTACGTACATCAACTAATCCCATGGGGCCCTAAAGTTAAGGACCGGGTAAACCCTACACTAGCCCTAAGGGTTTGCATTAAATAGTAATTGGGACTTAATTCTACTTATAACCAAACTAATGTCTGAGTGGGAAATATATAAAACCCTTGACCCATCCATAGTAATAAAGTGAAGGAGGCATGCTCATGTATATTCAAAGAGAGTAGCATATATCACATATTAAATCTTATAAATATGAAACAATCAAATTACAAATCCTCGATTATTCCTATTTGCCAGCGCTAGACTCTAGACAATAATGAAAGACAAAATGCTAATATATATAATCGGCACCCATCACCACTACTTACCTGCATGGCAGAGAGAGGCAAAGACAAGGGAAAGGAAGCCAGACGTCAAGGAGCGCTGACCTGGCATCTAATATATATGACTCCTATTGGAGAATCAGGCTTGGTTGTTAGGACACCAGCTTTTGTGGCAGGTGTGCTGGCTGTTTAAAGGGAATGTTGGGGGGGCTGGGGGAGGGTATTGTTTTTGTATTAAGGGAGAAAACTGTTGGGAGGCGCAGACCTCTCAAATGTCTGCTCCATTGCTTTCTGATGGTCTTTTTTTATCAAATATAGGTTCCATTGACAAACCGGTTTGTTATTGCTCATTTTCCCTCTGAAATTCTGTTGAGTGTGTGGTTAGGTGTATCAATATATAGTCCTTTGCTGATATATGCAAAATGTAGGTTCCTTGATGGGATCAGATAATAAAATAGTTTTAAGACTAAGAAGAAAAGAGTAAGAATCTGAGTTTCTTTTACTTAACATTGAATAGAAACTATTTTTTCCTTCTGACTAATTTTTTCATTCACTCTCATGATACTGGAAAATCAAAGTACTAAGCAAGAATTCCCACAATGAGTCAATTTAATAATCCCGAAAGGCATGCCACTGAAGCAGCTCAAAGTATGGTTAAGGGTTAGGAGGACACAAGAGGAGGGGACCAGGTTTGGAGTCCTAATTAGGGATAAAAAAGAATGAAAAAAAACTTACCTATCAAAAAAAAAAATTTGAAAGACAGTTATAATCATGTTATACAGTGATGAAATATCAAAAATGTTAATGTGATAGAACTACTATAACTATAGAAAAGTACAGAAATGTGATCTATCATGGCGTAGAAACTATTTTATCTATTCTTTCTATTTTGCCTAAATGAAAAAACAATTTTCTGATTTTTAGAAAAATCTGGCTGTTCTGTAAGATTCCATAGGAAGTTGAGTTTAATAATCTGAGAGAGAGAGAAAGGTATGTATAGCATACAGCATTGAAGTGCATCAAAATATTGTGTAATTAGGCTGTTATAGCATGAGCCAGTGAAATGTGATCTATCATGGCATAAAGCCTGTGGAATTGCTTCAAAAAAATGACAATGTAGTCAAATCTTTAAAGATCATAAAACCATGTATTTAATTTGAATCCATTCTAGTCCTTCCAAGTTACACTAAAAGTATCTAATAGTTAGTGAAAGAAAAACACAGACCTCTGGCAAGATTTCACATCAGTCATAAACTTGATGGAACAACTGTCTAAATCAATCTTGCTCATGCCTGACCTAGACAACTTCTTTACCAAGATGAAGACCAAGCTCAAATGCTACTCAGCAGCTGCTTGTAAAGGACAGCAACACGTCGTGGCTGGGTGACACCAATGCCTGCTTCGAGCACTGTGGCTGTAGGCCAAATCCAGCTTCATAAAGGAACTAAGGGATAAAAGCAAAAACTAAATATTAACATGATATTGAATGGAAAATACAGTCTCAGTTCATGAGGAAAATTATAACAAGCATGATTCTAACCACAGGAGCTTGTGGTTTTACACGCAGTCTCTACACAAATAATAACAGCTGTGTTGATAATTTATTTGCTTCCATTATTTCCTGCTCCATCATTTACTGGGTAGTCCTTCCCGGTTGTTTTTCAACTTCAGTTGGCCTTGATACATGCACTACGGTTGGGGCTATTAAGGCTGCAGAGGACAATCTGATTGGTTGTTTGTGCTCTGAACTTCAAGTTCTCAGATTAATCTGGCCCATCCTGCCCCATATAAAATCCCCAACCTCCTGTTAATCAATAGCAGTGTTAAGACGGTAAGATAATACACAAAATTTAAAAATAAAAGAAAATGCATCTATGTGCAGTTCTTTTGACCTGATTTATATCATAGTCTAATGCAAGCCAAAGAGCATGAAATATTCCTTTGACTTGATGTTTTATGGTCATCAACGTACCCTGATGTTGGTGTAAATTTCTCCTATCTTATAGATGTATCATATTTCTCCTCAGAAACTTCTTTAGCTGTGAAGTAGGACTATGTATACTGTTTACGCCAAATCCAGTGGTGCAAACTACCTCTGAAGGCCCAAGAAATGAAGCAGTATTTGGAACCTCTTTGCACCATCCTGGTCGCATGGTAATAATCTTATCAAACTCCTGCCTGGACCGTATTTTGCTTGATCAGTTCATTTGCAGAAGCATCATCACTGTCTTGACTCTTGAAAGGTTGATCACTATGTGGCATTTCCTAAACCTGCCTTAGAAAATTGTACTGCCCTCCTACGTTTCTCAACATAGTCTCAGCCTACTAACATAGCATGATGAGTAGAACCAAAAACCTGCAGTGAGTTCTTTTAAATAATAAAACATGGTCGTCAATGATACAGCCGACCAAGGTTCTGCGAAGACTGTGCCAGTGCAAATGCATCCTCCCAAATCTTGTATTTCCTGAACTGTATGGCCACCCAAATAGTCAGCAAAGACTTTGTTGGAATGGAAGATGAATGAAAATCAACCATTCAGAAAAGATCAAAGTGTTAATATCTACTCTAATGTCTCGTGCTTTTAGGCAACAAAGTGATTTCTTCTTCTCCTCCTGCATAAAATGAAATTTGGTTGTTCAATCCCACGGGGACTCGGTGATACATAAAACAGACTGGTAACCCTCACATATGCACGAACATACCTCCAACTTCTTCAACTTTCTTTTCTGAGGCACTCAACTTTGGGTTCATTTGTTTTAAACTTTTCCCTACACAAAAAAAAGAAAAAAGAAAACCATATTCCAGCTCTTGCATGGCATAATAACGAAATAAAGCTTTTTTTAACATATACCTGCTTCATTCCTTTCACTCTTCTTCCCTTTCTTTTCAAAGCAACTTTAAATTGCATTGCTATCACAGCCTTTAGACCTAACAAATGCAAGGAGTGAGATAAGGTCTATACATCCATAATAGGAGAATTTGAAATGGATACATTGATGACAACATGACATTCTATTAAAAAAAATAATACAACCACCGATAGCATTTAGTACATCAATAAAGAAAACAGAATTTCAAACCATGACATAGAAAACAATCACCCCAAGCAAGAGAGTTAAATAGTTTAAGTAATCTAGTGAACAAGATTTCTATTTCCTATATCAGCTGTTGTAAAATTAGACACCAAAAATGTTATTTTACTGACCCAAAAAATGTAAATAGTTGTAAGAAGAAATATTTATTTATTTCGACATTGACACATGTCTATTTGTTGAGATTTTACCTTCCTCCGGGCTCGTTATTTGTGGGCAAGAATTTAGGACTTTCTTCTACCTCTTTGTTTCTCTCTCACTACCTCCTCTTCTTCTTCTTCTTCTTCCACATACGTTTCAAATCTCTTTTTCCATACTACCCTCGTAATCTCTAGAATCAATGGGGAACCAAATAAAGGTGACGTTTAGTGGATGTTTCTTACCTCCCACTTGATCACCTTGACACGCTCACATGATTTTTGGCTTGACTCCATCCGCCTTTCGATTTATAAGCTCCTACGACAAAAACCTAATGAAAAAATTCAAATTTTCAAATAAAATAACCACATCGTTGAAATGCATGGTACACAAAAGGATATGCATTTGATTCTTAACTCATCTTTTACACAAAAAAATAAAAACTAAAGAAATACATATACGAGAGATTGATAATTTTCTATTAATGAAAAATCTTTTCAAGAAAACGATTTCCAATGAACCAAGCGAGAACAGAATGAAATAAGAAAGACTTACTTTGGAAATCGAGTTCCTCTGTGTCGACCGACGCCGTGGGGAGCTTAGCCCTCGGTGTTTGAAGGAAGTTGAATCTGATGAAATCTTTGGGGCGGTGCGTGGTTAGGCCCAATTGCTTTCTAATCAGAAGCCTGACGCATGTCAAATTTTAGGCCCTTATATCTAATGTCGGATTGGCCCATATCCACCATATCTGATCTGAATAATTGGGAAACTTATAGCAAAAAATTTTCTGCTTTCAGTTTGAGTCCTCTTCTTAGAAGAAAATAAACATGGCATTTAGTCTTCTCTACATTTAGGTAAGCCCCAGAAGATGCACTCTTTAAGAGGAAATATTCCTAGTTGGGATGGTTCTTTTGTGGGTAAGAAGAGGAAAGACTGAAGAGCTACTCCCCTATGTCTCTTTGGAACATTATGGGACAAGAGAAATAAGAAGTCTTTCAAGGGAGTTTAGTTAGATCTCATTAAAGCCTGATCAGCATCATAATGCTCAATAAAAGCAATGGGGGAAGCTCCAATAGAAAATTTTGGAAAGGAAAAACACTTGAAGATGAACCTATTCCTGCGTAATAGTCGGGAGTGCCAATGATATCGATCTGGAGCAGCTTTGTTCTTATTTGAGTCTTTAAGAATGGGTGCTCTACCTCGAGTTGGCTGCGGCTTGACTAATAAAGGTGAATAAATGGTAAGGAAAGCATATATTCTAGCCAAATTTACTCCACAAAGTTATCATCTCGACAATCTATAACCTCGGAGTTCACACAAATATAACAATTCTTGAAATCATGAAGCACGATGATGATCATTTTATAGGCTATTATTAGGCTTGAAAGTCATCCATTTTAGATCCATTTTCTGATTTACTTTTATTTGAACAAAATGATTTATATGCGAGTGGAACAACTAGCAAAACATTTAAATGTGGAAATTCAAGAAAAAGAAGAATTTTAGAAAAGAAGCAGAGAGTGGATGGCGTTAATGATATAAGTGGCTAGAAACAGGATTCTGTGAAAAGGCGCACAAAAGATGAAAGGATAGAATGTCGTGAAGCCTTGACGGCAATCAAAATGCATATCAGGTTCACGTGATGACACTCCATTCGAAAGCGAAGCTTACTTGAAGCAAGCGGTGGCGTTAAAGCTTCAGTGAAGCAGCGGGGAAGCAGAGAGGAGGAAGACTTCATGTCGCGACATCTGGATCTTTGTCGTGACGCCGACACTATCTGACGGTCGCGACAACGATGAGTGAAGAGAAGAGGTCGCGACATCCACGCCTAGATCAAGGTATTAAGACATCGGGAAACTTGAAGAAACATGATGGAGGTCGCGCGTGAGAAGCGTATGACTAAGACGGAGTTTGAAAAGATAGACTTGAAGTGACTTAAGGTACGACATCGCGGCAGGAAGGTAAGTCGCGACACCAAACAACCGGTGAAGCCTCAAAGACATAAGTTTATGGCGACAGGGACTGATGTGGCGACATCATGCGTCTTTCGGTTAAGTTGCAATTCGGGAGGCGAGTGGCGACAAAGGCGTGTCAGCGACGCTCCGGAACCATGAAGTGAAACCTGCAGAGCCATAACGTGATGTCGTGACAAAGAGGCGATATCCGCGACATCATGAAGCGACAAGTTGAACCGCCGCGGGCGCCGTGATGTCGTGACCTTCGGGAATCATCAGTTGAAAGGCTGCGAGGGCGATCTCTGATGTTGTGACATCAAGAGGACATCAGTTGAAAGCTTCGAAGCCATGAAGTGATGTCGCGACAAGAAATTGATGTCGCGACATCAGGAGACACCAATTCAAGGTTGCAGTACCATGAGCTGATGTCGCGACATCAGGAACGAACAATTGAAAGCTGCAGAGGCTTAAGTAGACGTCGCGACGTGAGATCGAAGTCGCGACATGGATAATGTCGCGACAAGGGAATTGAGGTCGCGACTTGAACAGTAACTTGGGCCAGTCCACTAAGAAATCCACAAAAGTTGCGTGGGATTAGGGCCCCAGAAACCCCTATAAATACACGGCTACGGAAGGAAAAGAAAGGCCCGGGGTGCGATGAAGCGAGCAGAAGATACGGGTAACCCGAAGGCTTCATTTCTTTTTATTTTCTTTCCTTTTCTTAATTTTTTATATTTTTATTTTCCATCGTCGTAGATTAGATTATTTTCCATTTCTTTCTTTTGTTTAATTTTCTGGATCTGGATGTTATCGTTTTGAAGTGACTGAATGCGAATTAGTCTTTTCAAATTACTACTGGAATGTTTGAGTTCGGACAAATTTATGGAACTCGACTTTCAGGTTCCAATTCTGATTCTTCTTTGATCGGAGAATCTTGTAGTGTGTAGTCGATGGTGAGAAGCTAAACCCAGTTAAGTTAATGCTGTTAGAATTTATCTTTCATGTAGTAGTTTCCAGCAGTTGGTGAATTTCAGTTTATGAATTCTTCTTTGGTTAAGGTTTCTTGTCTTTGATCTGAATACTCAGTTTCTGCTCGTTAGGAGATTTGTCATAATTATACGATTTCAAGGAGGTCCTCTGAACTGACCTGAGAGAAGGCATTCTGAGTTATGAGCAGTTTCTTGAAGGTATAACTTTCTTTATTTAGCAAGAGATCCTAATGACCACCAAGTTACTTTGATGAATCCTCTTCTCACTTGAAATCAAGAAAGAGTTGAATGAGTTATCAATTTAAACAAGCGGAGAGTTCACCTCGGTCGAATAGTGAAGCCAATCAGAGTGTTAGCCGAGATCTAATCAAGGAGAGGGTGATCTATTCTAATTTTGAGGAAGAGCATCCTGGAAGTTGTATATCCTTGCTTGACCGATAACTTGGGAGCTAAGGTTTACAGTCCATAAAATGGGTATGAAGTATTGCAAAAGAAAAATACCGACTTAAGGAAATCCCTTTTAAAAGTAGTTATTTAATTTCACATCTTGAGAAATCGGGAAAGTGGAATAATGAAATGTAGATAATGGAGGGTCCAATTTATCTTTGCTAAACACCTTGGACAGATTCTAAAACTCGAAATACACAAGCAAATTATTCAATGTTTACTACAGGAATTGATACTTCACAGTAGCATTGTCTTAATGTTTCCTCTAAAAGATAACTATTCAGTGTCCATCTATTTTCGTAACCATTTGTTATTCTTTATTCTTTATATTTCAGTTTAATTGATTGTCATTCTCTTTCTTTATATTTGTATATTTTCCAGCTTATTAAGCAGGATCACCATTATCATTTTACAGTCCAAATAGTATGGAACTTGAGTAGTCAGGGTAGTTGATCTAGAATTCTTGAGATCTCTGTGGGATCGATATCTGGACTTATATCCATTTTACTACTTGTCGACCTGTGCACTTGCAGAAAATCAGGCCAAAACCAAAAATTGAAAATGATTTACTCTATGAGATTTTGGGTTTACATAGTAAAAAGTTTAACAAGTTTTATGGTTCAGTTTGCCAGGGATTAGATAATAGTCCTTTGGTTAATTGGGTAATAAATTTATAAATGTGTTTTGGTCTGAAGTCAACAAGTTTTATGGCGCCGTTGCCGGGGATCGAAAGAATTTGATAGAGCAATATTCAGATGAAAGAAGGAAATACTAATTTGGACATTTAAAGAAAAAGAACAAAAATAGTTTTTCAAGCGATGGTTTCATTTGACCAGCTAACACAACGAACCACATTGAATATATTTATTTGTTTTGACTAATCCTATTATTAAGTGTGTTTTGCTTTGAAGAAAACTTTAATGCATAGGAAGCGAAGCGATGCGATTCGGTGATTACGAATTAGAAAACGCCCGACTTGAGAAAGACAAAAGGAAAGAAGAAAACACCCTTATGGCATGAAAGCGGGATCAAGGCGGGGACACAGGACAACAGCGGGAAGACCTCAATCTAACTGATACCATGGAGGAATTTTGGAAGCCGATCATTCAGGACGAATACTCAGCAATCAGACAGCCTGCTATCGATGCCAACAACTTTGAACTAAAGCCGGCACTAATTCTGATAGTGCGGCGGCACGATTCTTGGTCATCCCATGAAGATCCTAATGAACACTTGAGGAGATTTCTCGGGATCGCGAACCAGAGTTAAAGCCCAGATAGGGTGAGACCGGAGGTTATCAAGTTACATCTATTCCCATTCTCTCTAAGGATCTGCTTGACCACATAGTATGAATCTTTACCATATGGTTACATTGATACTTAGGAGGAATTTGGTAGAGCTTATTTGGTGATTCTTCCCCATCGCTCACCTCGAGAAAGGAGGAGGGAAATCATTGTTTTTCAAGCGGGGGAAGATAAGAGCCTATATGTGGCTGGGAAAGATTCAAGCAGTTCTTTGAGAAGATGCCCTATGCATGGAATTGATCGAAGACCCGATGGACATCGTGTATCATGCTCTGAATGATACATCCAAGGGAATCATTGATGCTTCATGTTGTGGAGCATTCAAGCGTAAAAATCTTCATGAGGGAGGCTAAAAGATGCGATAAGAGGGACTGGCAAAATGAAATATGAAAACTCCTTAAGAGTCTTTTAAAAGGAGCCTTGAGGAAAAGGGATCATGGAAATTTGTGAGATGAATCACTGGAAACGAAAGTTGGATGCTATTATTATGCATCAGATAGACGGAAACAAGAAGGTACTGCTTGTCCATGAAGTAGGAGCGATTAAAAGAGTTTATTTAAGAGAGTGATGAAAGCTAATGAAACGAGTTCTATGATCTTTGAGGAGGTAAAATACACTTAGGTGAGGCCCGGAGAAGTTGCCATTTCAAACCCAGTCGACACCGGCACATTATCACCCGGCCTTCGGGAACCATGAGGAATTTCTCATATGGTGGAGGGGCTCTGAGGCCCAGCGGGGCGAGGCCCTCGACAGGGTATCAACAGCCACGAGTTCCAGCGGCATCGATCAAGGAAATGAGCACGAAATGAATGCAGGGGGTCGGGAGGAGAGGCCCGATCTTTTTGGAAAGGCGGATGCTGCGGTTCATCAGGGGGATAATAAAAGGCTGTTGAACCTCCATGAACAAAGTTTGTAGAATTAGGCGGTTGCTACCAATTCCCCGAATTTCGGACCACCACAAATGCATCCTTGAAGAACACAGGGCCTAGTAGACAACTTACCTAACCTGAAAGCAGAGGAAAGATGCCTTCTAGTGGTGGCCCTGAAGAAAGAAAATCAAAAGGCGCATGGTATCTGTGGTGAGGAATTGGGAGGAAATACGAAAGATGAAAGAAAGATGCAGGCAACAAAGAAGGAGCAAGCCCGAGGAAGGGGAAGGAGTGTGGGAGAAAGAAAAAGAAGGAGTAGAAAGGAAGAACATCCGGGATCAAAACTGCGGTCCATTTTTCACAAAAGTACGAGAAGTCAAGGATGGAGGAGCGGTTGCAAGGAGGTTCTTAGAAAAGCTTTCCGGAAGGCCCCGGAGATCGTATGCCTTTCTTGGAGAGTGGTAGCTTTCGAGGATGCCACTGTGCAAAATTACAGGACCTCTTGAAGCGAGAAAAGAAAAATAGTAGAGGAAGAGATGGCGTGAATCCTCACTGCCACTTATGATCTGTGTGAAAAGACTACGATAAAGATAGAAAGACCCGGGGGCTTCACGATTCCTTGTATTATTTGGAGGAATTGAATTCGAGAAGCTCTGTGAAGCTCAGAGCTAGTATCAATTTGATGCCTCTTTACATTGCCAAGAAACTAAGATTTGGGGAGCTTCCGCCACAGTGTTACTCTCTTTCAAATAAATGGAGACGGATCGATGAGTGAAACTTTGGGGAGTGTTTAAAGAGAGATCGTAATTGATCTTCATTGGGAAGTTTGTTTTCCAGTGAGACTTCATCATTAAGACATGAAGAAGATTCACAAGTACCCTGCTATTGGGAAGACCGTTCCTAACTCTTTGAGTATACCTGATTGACATAAAGGAGTTCACTTACATTGAGGTTGGAGAAGAAGGCTGCTTTGCTTTTAACTGATCAAAGTATGCAATGAAGCGGAGACAGGAAAGTTACAGTAGCAGCTGATTTTATCTATACTTATACAATCTTAAACAATGAGTGCCAATACATAAGTTTTTATCAATGAAAAGTGATTCGATTATCTTTTGAGATATTCTACTCACAGATTTCCATCTGTGATTTTCATTCTTTAGAAACTATGATGAGCTTAAACAAAACGAAATGACAATGGGGAAAATAACTGAAGAGAATTCATCTCAAGAAACGGTCTGAGAAGAAGGATAGTTTAGAAAGAGTTGCCCGTCATTTTAAAGTAATATTTGCCTTAAAATTACCAAAAGAAAAACCGAGTATCATTCGATGGACTGGGCGATGTAAGGGAACAAAGATTAGCCAAAAAATATTAAGAAGCATAAAGGAATATTAACGTGTTATTGAAGAAGTGAAAATTATCAGTCCATCAATTTGCATGCATAAGATTCTACTAGAAGAGACTTCAAAACCATGCTATGCCAGAAACACGAGAATTTGATCAGTGATGAAGAAGTAAGTGAGAAAGAGTACTCAAATTAACAGAATCTTTGTTTCTCTATGCTTATTCAAGACGGTACTTAGAGTGACCAGAGTCCATATGATTCCAAAGAAAGGGTTACTGATCGGAAATGAAAAAAATGAATTGATTCCAGCCAGGAAACGTGAGGATGGAGGTATGTATTGATTCTACGGAAGTTGATTAGAGAGCGCTGACCGGAAAAGATCATTTCCCTTTGCCTTTCATTAGTCAGTCATTTAGACAGGTCTTGAACACCCTCACTTTTGTTTTACAGTTGTATTTTCAGGATGTCAGTTGCCTATTTGAGAATTCAAGAAAACCACATTCACATGCCCACATGGTACCTTTGCCTTCGAAGGATACCATTTGGGCTATATAATACTCGACTACATTCAGGAGGTGTATGATGTCATGATATGGGTTGGTTGAAGAAGTGATGGAAATTTCATATTGGATGACTTCATTGTATGGATCGACTTTGATCAATGTTTAAACAATCTGGAAAGCATTGCTTAGATGCAGAGACAAGCGTATGGCAGATTGGGAAAAATGTCATTTTATGGTGAGAGAAGGTATTGTTCTTGGGCACCAAATTTATCGGATTCTGAGTGGACACAATCCAAGGTATCATTCATCAAAACTCTTGCACCACCACCAGTAAAAAAGGGTAAAGCTTAGGCGTCTTGGATTTTCTGGAAATTCATCAGACTTTTCAAAAATAGCCGGGACCCTTCTGCTGATTCTTTGGAAAGAATACAAGGTTCAATTTTGATGACTCACGCAAGGATGCTTTTGAAGAAATCTAGAATCAGGATTGTTTTAAGCACCCTATAATGAAACACCATGAGATAGGATGGGGATTTGAAATAATGTGTGATGCAGGCCAGATTTTCCGCAGGGCTGTGTTGGGGCAAAGAAAGAAAGTGTTAAGGCCGTATACTATGCTAGTAAGACCTTCAATGAAACCTGAAAGATACTCAAAAGCGAAAGGAGATGCTATTATGTCATTTGGCATGAAAAATTTAGACAATACATTTAGGATCCCATGTGGTAATTTCACGATCATCGCAGTGTCAATCGCCCGATGTCGAAAAGGAAGCTAAAGCTGAGATTGATAGGTGGTCACTGGCTGACTGCGGGGAGTTTGATTTGGAAATCAAGGATAAAAGGGATGTGACAATGTGATAGCTGATCACTTGTCAAGAGTAGAAGCGATGATGAAGAAGAAAATGTGATGTTAACGAGAGAACTTCCCGGATGAGCAATTGTTTGGGTTTCTTCAACCTCCATGGTATCTTGATGTATGAGTGCTCGGCGTAGATAATGCGCTAAAATTCTGGCTACCATGGAAGAGAAACTTCGGTAGCCAGTAGTGTATATTTGGGATGACCCACTCGTATTCAAAAGAGGTGCTTACATGATGTGGATGTGCGGGAAAGTGAACAAACAACATATTTTAATGAGATACAGTGCATCACCATATGGGGGACATTTTTACGGAAAGACAATACAAGATCCCTCTAATCGAGTTTTATTGGCCCACTATCTTAAGAGATTGTGCTGAGTGGGTTAAATTGTGTGCGATAGATGCCAAAAGATTGAAATATCGTGACCCGGGAATGAAATGCCCCTCGGAGGTATTATGGTGATACAAATTTTTTTGATGTATGGGAATAGATTTTTATGGGACCTTTCCCACCATGTTTGAAACCTATACATCACGCTGTGATGAATTACGTTCCAAATGGGTGGAAGCGGTGGCTTATCCAAGAGATAAGTCACTAATAGGTTGTGAGTTTCTTGCAAAGAACATATTTTGAAGCTGATTTGGAACACAGGAACTATCATTAGTGATGGAACACTTGCAAACAAAATATTTGCAAAACTCATGGCGGTATGGGATCAAGCATGTAATGAGTTTAGCTTATCATCCCGGACAAATGGACAAGCGAAATTTCCAGGGAAGTCGAGAATACTTGAAAGGCACTGACTCAGCAGGAAGGATTAAGTGCTTCAAACTTGATGATGCACTTTGGAGGCTTACGGAATTTATCTAGAAACCCCCATTTGAATGTCTATCTGATTGTTTTTGGCAAACCATGTCATCTACCTCTTGAATTGGAATACAAGGCAATGTGGGCCGTCAAGTTAAACTTCAATTTTAAAGTGCGAGGAAGAAAAGATTGCTCAGTATGCGAGCCCGGAAGAATTGAGAAATAAAGCCTATGATAATGCTAGAATATACAAAGACAAGACAAAGAAATGGCATGATCAAATTTTGAGAAAAGAGTTCAAACTGAGAGACCAGGTTATCTGTTTAATTCTAGACTGAGGTGTTTCTAGGAAATTAAGATCCAATTGGAGTGGGCATTCTGCAGTCATTATCAGTACTACATTTGGAAGCGGTGTGTAGGCTGATAATGAAGAATTCAAGGTCAATGGATAGAGTTAAAGCATTATCTAAACAGGGAAGAGGGAAATGAAGAACTCCAAGCCCAGTTTCTTGAGGAAAGAAGAAGTACCCGCAATAATGAAGTCCGGTAGGACTTCAGCGACGAAATTTAATGGGAAATGACCAGCAGGATTTAATTCGATTTAAGTTTTGAAATATTTTTCTTTAGTTCTTTGAAAGATGGTGGATTTGTTTTCTATAAGGATAGATTTATTTTAGAAAATCAATTGTAGTTTAATTAGATTTTCTTGAATATTGCGGTGAGCTTACGCAAGGTTAAAGACATGAATGGCAAGGCAATTCACAGGAACGATTCGACAACTTGCGGAGAATCCTGACATGAGAAAAAGGGAGTAGCATTGCCCACTTGAATTCATGCTATGCTTGGTGTTTGTTTAATCTTTGCTTGGAGATGCCTGAAGAAGTATCTAAAGGGTTAGGAGCAATAAGAGGAATTCAAGGTTCTTGAGATCATTGAGTTAGGCTTATGTGATGAAACATTGATGTCGCGACTGTTTGAGGCAACTTGTGAGTATTGAAGGAAAAGGTATATGTCGCGACACCCCTTTATGAAATTGACAGAGAATTAAGTTTCAAAATGAAAAATGATGCTTGTATAGATAAATCAGCAATTCTTTCAAAAATCATGATATCGCGACATAAAAAAAGTTTTAATGCCCATTAACTCCTTTAAAGCCTAAATTCAATGAGCTCAAATAAAAGAGCCTTGAGAGTGAAATTTGCGACATGTTTTTAATGAAGCAATAATTAGCCACAAACATTAGTTAGATTGCAAGCTATGGAAACTTTATCATTCACTCCAAACTCATAGCTATTCACCTTCCTTCCTCCTTGAATCTCAACCCCTAAAGCCACAACACGAGCCATACGAAAAGTTTTTCTCACGTTTCAATGAAGCTGAAATTCCACCTAGTCCCTAACCTAAGACGAGATTATGAGGAACATGAACAACCGGAGAAGAAGAAACTCGCCAAGAAGAGCAGTTAGATGAGATTAAATCGGGAAGAACAATCAGGAGAGGTGCCGCCGAGAAACACGAGAAGCTCCGTGAACTCGAAAGAGCGAGAAAAGGGAAAGGAAAGGTGAGAGAAGAAGAAAAAGTAGAAGTTGGTATCAGAATGACGTACTCGAGTAGAAAAAATGTCCAGCTATGAGGGTTTGTCACGAGAGAGAATTCAAAATCTTATTTACTCCTTTCAAGTAGGAAGGATGGGTTTTGCTTTCTTGTTGAGAGTCTGCTTCATATGAAGCTGAGGCTATCAACGAGCCTATGGTGTATAAGCATGGTCTCCAAATTCAAGAAACTTTGAAAAAACCAGATTGCCAAGAAGCATTAATGCATAAGGCAGCAAACCAAGGAGAAGGAAGGCCAAGAACATTGAACAGTGGGGAATTTCACCGAGGAAGCGATGCGATTTCCTAGCTTCAGCTTTGTTCCAACAAAACACGGTGGTCAGTGAGGTAATCAAGTCGTGGATGTCAGATGCCATCCAAAAGGATACAAAGATCAATGTAGGTTGTCATTGAAAATTCTATCAAGTGAGGTCACAGAAGGGAATAAAGAGGCTTATTCTCACCCAACAATCACGCTTCATGTTTGAAGGTCAGTGAAAGGAGCACGGAATCAATATCTGCTTCACCACTCTTCCGAGGAGTTAGCAAAGGACCAAGAAACCAGAGTTAGACAGTCCCACCTGAAATCGTAAGAGGAGACTGTGAGGGCTGTCAGATCGGGCTGGCAGAGCACCCGTAAAACTCACCGACAACAATGATTTCATTTTGCAGACAATGAAGCGGCGCGCACTAAGGCACCCATCACTCCGGGCCAAGCCTCTCCTGTGCAGAACAGAAATTTCCAACACGGAGAAAGTTCAAGGGGAGCACAAGAGAACAACCGACACTCGGGAAGCCTTAAATGCTATAAAAGAGAATGGATGAAAGAGAGAAGGAGGGAACTTGCAAATGTGAATTGTGAGAAGGCATTTATGAAAAAGAATTGAAAAGCAAGAGACTAGCAAGCTGGAGGCAACAGGAAGGAAAAGCGAGCATGATGGAGCTACAAAGAACAAAGAGTGGGTAGAAGAGCTGAACAGAAGAGAGGAACAGATGAGAAAAATTTAAAGCAAAGAAGAGTTTAAGAAAGAAATGAAGGAAAGAGGATCACAATCAAGAAACCTCAAACTAAGCAATAGCTTTATAATAATCAGTTTGAGCGTGATTCTCAACTCCTAACATTGATAAAGAAAAGATAGCCAAATTTGTATGGCTTCAAGCTCATACGTCTCTCATGTATGGGATTTTAAAAACAAACTCGATGATAGACAGAAAGAAAAAGATACAGTAGTCCTATAAAGTAAAGAATGGTTGGCAAACTACTGATCAACAATAATCCCGTTTTTTTTAGAGGTCATGATCCAAATGGAGAACATACTAAAATACCGGGGAGAAAACAAGAAGGCTTTCTAATGAGACTCCTCATCAAGATCAAGCTGAGAAGGAAACTGAGAAAGGAAAGAAGAGAACAATTCCTCCATTCCTGCACTTCACTTGGCAATTCTAGACTGGATCCTCCTAACATCTTTGCTGCCTCTTCCAAAAGAAAAAGATAGACTTCTTCCAAATCTGAACTTCCTTATTCTCCAAAGCCCAAACAGTTGTATCCAACAATTGCAATTGAATCAGAAATAAAATGAGAAATTTGAATTGAATTGTTGTGTGCTAATTTTGAATTTGTTCACTTTAGCAAGCTGTGATGCATAGTCATTGAAAAGACTATTTCAAGAATAAAATTGTCATATGTCATAATGCAAGCAATCATTAGAGTAAATCAAAAAACAACAAAAAGGTAAACAGGGCTGCTTGAATACAATTTCATTGAAACACAAAGTGCAAAAGCGGATTAAATTTTAGCCGCAGTCCGTAATAGAGGAGTAATGAATTCTGAAGGAACAAAACATATTTTAGATCGGTGGGTATGAAAAACGGAAATAAGGAACCCGCTGATACTAAAGAGCTTAACTACTCATCAACAAAAATTAATCAAGGAACTCCGTCAATAATGACAACCCAGATTCTAGAACTTGTTAGATTATTGATTGAGGCGTAAATCCTAGGTGATACCGACAAGAAATGATGCGTGCCATTCTCGAAAGCTCAGCCATTCAGTTATCTCATCTGGCGTTAAAAGCATATACCTGAGTTCCAAATTGGAGCCTAATCAAGCCTTAGTTTCTAAAAATTAGAGCCAATTTAAACCCCAAACCTTCCAAATAATCAATCCTCCAAAGAAGAACCAGACACCAAGAACCCGGCAGAAGATGAAATCAAGTTCGGGGAGGTCGTTGAACTCAAGGAGAAAAGACGAACGGAAAAGGAAAAGGGTCAAAAAACAGAACACAGAAAGAAGGCAAAAAAGGGATAAGTTTTACCTAGCTTCACTCTCTGAACTGCTGTTCTTAGGGTGTTTCAACACCTAGTAAATGCCATCTGCAGGTTACTAATCCCAAAGTTCGCTTAAGGGTGTTAGAAAGCCTAAGAAGGTAAAACATTGCACTATCCCTGAAGGCAAATGAAATTTCGCCACCACAAATGAGAAATGGGAGCATACAATAGAAGAACAAGAAAATGAAGCCTGGGGGAGCAAACCACAAGGAAAAAGTAAGAATATAAGAGAGACAGTATCTAAACCTAAAAGTCTCTTTCATCCTCCTTACTGCTTCCAATACAAGCTCCAGCACTGACGACTAAGGATGGGAATTACTCGCATTAGTGGAGATCAAGAGAACAGGCAATAAACAAGAAAAACCGTGAAGGACCTGTGGAGTTATGAATAATTATGAAGATGAGAAAGGAAACAATTTATGTTTCAACAGGATCCGATATGTTGTTTGTAAAACAATTTGGGTCAGCTTAGTTTTGTATACTATAAAGTAGAACCAACCTTGAACCTGATCAGTTTTTTATAAAAGTGTAAAACAATGCAACCCTCGATTTCAATAAATTGACTTACCAAAACAGAATAGAAAATTGTCCTTTGCCTATGGACAACACCTTTCTTTTTTCTTTTGCTTAAGGACAAAATTTTAAAAGTTTGGGGAGTTTACTTAGCTTGAAAGTCATCCAGGAATCATTTTATGATTTATTTTTATCGGAAACAAGACTGATTTACGCAAGGTAATTAAGGAACAACTAACCAAACTGCAACGACAGAATTCAAGAAAAGAAGAATTTTTGCAGAAAAGAAGCAAAGGTGGACGAAGGCAGATATAAGGGTCAAGCAAGTCAGCAGCCAGTAAAGGCGCACAAAGATGAAAGGATGTAATGTCGCTGCTTCCTCGACGACAATCAAAATGTGTTATCCGGGCGTCATAGTTAGCGACACTCCATTCGAAAAACGGTTTACTTGAAGAACAAGGCAGATCGGCTAAAGAAACCTGTGTGAAGCAACCAGAAACGAAGAGAGGGAAGATCATGTTCATTGATGTCAGCTGACATCGATACTAATACGTATACGTAAGAAGGAAGAAAGAGGTCGCGATCCACCGCTTAGGATCATTGCTATTATCGAAACTGAAAGAAACATGATGGAGGTCATGGCTGAGAAGCGCCTGGCTTTCGGCAGACACAGCGTTTGAAAACTTGAAGTGACTTCTTCGCGTCGCTATAGAAGCATCAAGTCGCGGCACCAAAACAACCGCGAAGCCTCCAGCATAAGTTTGGCGTCGCGATAGTAGGGATTGATGTCGCAACATCATACGCGTCGGCTGCAATTCCGAGAGCTGCGGTCGCCAAGAGATCGATACGCACATCGAACCATGGCGAAACCCGCAGCCATAACGCAGACGTTTGATAGAGACCATGTCGCCAGACGCCGGCTACCTTCGCCCCCGTGACAGTATGTTATCGTGACATCGTGAATCATCAATTGAAAGCCGCAGATCGACGTTGATAAGTAGACAGAGACATCGCTGAAAGCTTCAAGCCATGGCGATGTCGCTGACAAGAAATGATGTCGCTGACATCAGAGACATCAACTACGTCAGCCACTGTCATATTGAAGATCACGTCACGGATCGAACGAACAACGAAAGCTAGAAGCGATATCGCCGCTGAGGCAGATCGGTCGCAAGACATAATGTCACGCTGGCGTGTCGCGACTTGAACAAAGAATCACACACTAAGAAATCCACAAAAGACCATCGGATTAAAACAATCGAGAAACCCTATAAACAGCCATCTTGGCAGTACAAACGCAGGCAGAACTAAAGATCTCGTAACCGGTTATTCATTTTTTTATTTTTTCTTAATTTTTATTATTTTCCGTCAGTCGTAGATTATTTTCCATTTCTTTTTGTTAATTCTTCCGATCGATATTATCGCTTTGAGCGTAAGCTGAGACCAATTCTTTCAAATTATTTATCTGGAATGTTTGAAGTTCGTACAAATTTGAACTCGACTTTCCAACAACAAAGTATTCTTTTGATCGGAGAACAGAGCTGTAATCACTGAGAAACCGCCTTCCGCTAAGTTAATGCTATTGTTAACTTTGATTTTCCTGAGGCGTTTCCCCAAAGAAGCTGGTGAATTTCGCTTTATAAATTTAATATTGTTTATCAAGATCTCGAATATCAGTTTCTACTCCGTTATAAGATTTGCCTCATTGCTCTCGATTTCAAGTGAGGTCCTCCCGAAAGGACACGTAGGAATTCCCTAGAGTTAGAACAATTTCTTTGAAGGTATATTAACCTCGCTATTTGAGATTCAATGAGCTATAAGCTACTTTTGATTACTTTCTCACTTGAAACACATATTGAAATGAGTTATCAATTTAAACAAGGTAGAGTTCACCAATCTTAACATAGCCAATCCTGCAGCCGAGATCTAATCAAGAGGTGATCTATTCTAATTTTGATGAAGAGCTGGAAGTTGTATATCCTGTTTGACCGATGGGGAGCTAAGGTTTAAGGCCCATAAAATGGGTATGAAGTATTGCAAAAGAAAATAATCTACCTTAAGGAAACCTTAAAAGTAGCTATTTAATTACCCGTCTTCGAGAGAATCGTAGAAAAGAAGGCGGAGATCCTGTATCGCTAAATACCTTTTGGATGTGATTCTAAAACTCGAAATACACAAGCTACTATTCAATGTTTACCACAGAATTGATACTTCCACAAGAAAGATTGTCTTAATGTTTCCAAAGATAACATCCTAAATGTCCACAGAATCCATTTGTTATTCTTTATTCTTTTATATTTCAAGACTTGATTGTCACTTCTTTTCTATATTTATATGCTTTTCCAAATTTTATTACAGACACCATTATCATCTTTTACAAATCCCAATAGTGAACTTGAGTAGTCGGGTAGCTGATCACCTCGAGACTTCAGGATCGATGATCCTGATCAGATCCATTTTACCTCTGTCACCTGTGCACTTGTGTAATCAAAGCAAACCAAAATTGAAAAATGATTTACTCTATGAGATTTTGGGTTTGCAAAAGTTTAACAAGTTTTATGGTTCGGCCACAGGATTGATATGGTTAATCGGGTAATAAATGGTAAATGTTTTAATAAGTCAAATAAATATATTCCAATAAATTTCCATATTAAAAGTAGTTCATGCTAAGATGACATAAAAGTAAAAGTTCTTCATTTAAATCTATGCTTTCTCGCACAGGCATGTGAATAAGGGATGAGGAAACATCAAACTCTATGATGCCATTTAACCGAACTGAGCGCCGCAGTAGAGGTCGCCGGGTCAACCAGATGTTCTTGAGCCGGGATGTAGGCTACCGATCGCCTGGGGCCGGCACGCCCACACAATGTTCAGCCGAATTCGGTCGTATCATGGTGATCATGGAAGCCGCCCGTGGCCGCTCCGATGCCTGCCGCTGTGAGAAGAGAGCTGCTGAGGCGATGGCATACGATGATGGCGTTCATGAGACGCGACACCACACTTCACCACTTCCTTCGCACTCCGCCTCCTCCACTTCACGGCCCATGTGCACAAAATAGATTATATGTTCAACCAACTGACGACAGAACTTTTCCTGGCCAATGGATACTTAGTTCATACTTGATTTGCGCTGATATGAAAGCAGCCATTTATTCGAGATAATCCTCCTTTCTTATTGGGGAAGATCCAATCGGCGATCTGTTATTATTTCTTCCCACATGTGATTCGTCGGGCCAAATAGACAATATATTATGAGTTATTCGTATTTTCTCAGAGTAGGCGTATATACAATCTGGATTCGGCAGATATGTTATTCAGATCGCCCTTTGACTTGTGGGCCGGGCCTTCATTTTGGGCTGGTACCGTGGGTTTGTATGCTGCACTGGCTTCGTAAATACGATCACGGCCCCCAGCCCTGTGTACGCGAAATGAACGTTTCTCGATCAACTTCCATTCATTCATGAATAAGAAATTCTGGCCACATTTGTCTTGTAATAATGATGACTTCCCTCGATTTTCGCCGCTTCCCACTTTCTGCTTTTCCGCTTCACTCTCCTGTCTGTTTTCCGCCCCTCTATCTCTTCCGCGCTCTCGTACTTTATCGCTCGTAGCCTCTGCTTGGCCCTTTATCTTTTCATTTTTTCCCAGGTAAATTTTCTTCGCCTTAACCGGACCACCGCCTCTACCTCGTTTCTCTCTCTCGATCACGCACGAGGCGCCTAGGGTTAATCGACCGGATTTCGCTTTTGTTATTGGTCCCAAGCCTTTCTTTATATTAGCGATGACTCTTCACAAGGCTTTCTGCCTGACTCAAGAATTTCGCCATTATGGGTTAATCTCAAAACGCTATGGGCGCTCCTTCCCTCGGGATAAGGAACCCAATTAAACATCCCGAGGGTCAGAGAATCTGCCGTCCAACATGCCGTGGACTGTGGGACCCAGTACGGGTCCTTCGCTGCCACTCACAACGCATCGATCTCCCCGCGGCCCGGGCATGGACCTCGACGTCCCTGGACTTTTGCAGCTCCGCCCGGAGGTTTTTTTGGTCGCCTGACACGGCCCGCTTTCCACCGCATCCTCGAAGAGGTTCCACACGAACCGCCTGTCCTTCCTGGGCCCCCAATACGCATTTGGCCTAGTGGCCTTTTAGATGGGCCCGGGCGCCTAGTGGCTCGCCTCCCACTTTTTAGCCCAAAGGAGTTCATTTTCGCGCTTCTGAGTTCCTCGGTGGATCATCACCTTCCTTCTTCCCAGCCGGAAGGGGCGTTAGTTCTTGTTATGGATCAATCGGAATACGATCCATCCGACAAGGAGATATCGCGCTGCGTTTGACCACCCGATAACAGAGCTTACTATGTCGTGTAACTCGTGTGTTGTCATGGAATATTTCTGATTTTCGCGCGGTCTCTGCGCCCCAGTGCCCGACTTGAACTTAGTGATGGAGAATGTTATAACCGGCAAGCATGGACGTCCCGCCGCCCTTATGGAGTCGATAAATCTACATTCCGCCCGTCGAAATTAAGGTCTAAACGCTTCATCGCTTCGAGGTCTACTTCCTCCTTCTACCATGGAGTTCTCCACAGTTTATCGCAGCTTTACCCTACTAGGGGAGATTGTCTAGTTGGGCACTATCGAAGCCCTGGCAAACGGAAATTTACCAAGACCGCCGTTTTTACCGGTGTTCGGGAATCGGGGCGTTTTTCACAAAGCCGCTGGCGCACGTCGCGGTCGAGGTCTTGCGAATGAAGCCGCCTCTTCTAAGTCATTGCAAAGGCAAAAGTCTTCGATGAGCCACTGAGTAACTGCCATGTTATTCGGCCACCGTTTCGAACCGAGATGCCACCTCGAAGCGTTGGAATCAAAAGTTGGCGAAGATGGTCACGTTGAGCCGCAAACATTTCACCGCCCTATGACTCGACCTTCGGAGGCTCAGCAGTCGCCGCTGATTTGCGGCTCGCTCTATCCTCTTCAGTGGTCGCTTTGGTAAGTCCTCAGACCGAGGCGTTCGCTGCTTCCATCCCGTGTTGATGTTGACTTCATGTTTGATGCGTAGCCACTCATTTGAAGGGTCTCGCCGAAAGGCTAAATCAACTAAAAATACGTAAAATTGCTTGATTTATAAGGCGCTTTCGGATCGCGCCGGGTAAGAACAACAGTACAGATGACCGCAGGAAAGACTTAGACCACCGGCGACATCGTGACGTTCGTGCCCGCTGAAAGTAGAGAGGATGAAGTTCGGGCATACGTGGCGCGAAGCCAAAGGTCTCGGTGAGCTTCGAACATCTGATCGAGACCGACGGGTTTGCAGACGAAAGCCGTGAATGTTAGCATGAACTCGCCATCCCGCTAGCCAGAGAGTTCTCGCGAGGGAGCTGCGGCGCTAATGGCGACCAGTGGGATAGTAGCGCAATGAAGGTGGTTTCGTGGCGAACCAGGTCAAGGCGTTGCTAGACGCGCCCGTCGGAAGCTTTTGGGAAGCGGAGCGGCTGAATGAGGATCACGGACGGATTCACCAGTCATCCTGGTCGCCGGTGGGATGGTGTTATCGAAGACGGCGACCGCCGCGCTCGCAGCCTCGCATTTTTCAGCTGGTCGCACACCACTGCATTGATCAACTCGGGATCTTCCAAGTGACGCAGGACGCAGAGGAGTCTTTCCTGCATTATCGTATACTCACAAGCCTATTCCCTCGTCCGCTTCCTCCTCACACACCTGTGTTTCTCAGATTCATTTCGCCTCGCTCGAGCACGGTTTTATACTCTTTTATGATACTGCTTTCTTTTATGTTACCAGCCCGAGACATATGTAGCCCTTAATAAATGTTCATTTTTTATCGTCAAGGTTCTCACCTATATTTCATTTTCTTTTCTTCATAATCGTATGGCCCGAATCGAGGTCCGAAGTCAATTAAGCCATTGCTCGAGTCATTGAGGCTTCACACTTGAATGGCTGGGCCCGACTTAGGCTGTATGGCCCGTGTAGGCGGAGCTCGCCAAATTGAGTCGTCTTTGTCGACCGCCTTGCCCGAAATAACCGATTCAGGGCCGCATGACCTATTTTTTATCGAAAGGTAGCTACCGATTCCACCTACCGACGAGCCGAGCAGAATCGACTTCCTTAGGGTTTAATGACCTATCTTTATTTTGAGCTACTACCCCACCTGTACCATTTGCCCGAGCCGAATCCACTCCTTAGGTTAAGCGCGGCATGAAGTCAATAGTTGAGCTCACAATCGAGTCAGTGACTACCGGTCGAGTCGCCAGAGTCGAGTCGACTTCTTAGGCCAGTTTACGTACGTGGTGGAGCTCATCCAGAACTCGCGAACCGCTAGGAAGAGCCCGCCAATACAATCGCTGGGCGTAGATCGCCCATAAAATGTCGCTCGTCATGTAAACCACAACGCCAATCGCATGAGCTCGACTATGTGAACCGCCGGAAGAGTCTGCACGGTAACTGGCTGGAACATGAGCTTCTTGGCTCTCGGGCGCCCGTCACCACCGAAAGTGGCAATGTAGCCGAGCTGGTATGACTCGCGCCGCGGTCTCGTGCAGCAGATGGTCGCCAAACAGCCACCGGCCCTGCCGCGCCTGTGGCGTTCCACCGAAAGGGCCCCCGCAAAGCGGCAATGTATCAGCCGGTTCGGGCTCTCGGCGCGGCCCGTGCGCAGCAGATGCGCCTTCAAAGGAGCTACTTGGCTCCCGGCGCAGGCCTTGGTGGCGTCGTGCGCAACGCAGCCCAGCCGCAGAGGCGCCGCCAACGCGCAGAGCGAGCTCACAAAATGCAGCGCCTGGCTCGCGCCTTGGTGGCGTTCCAACCATACTGACTTCGGCGCGCAGTGGCCTCGTGTATAGATGAGTCCGTCATTGCGTATAGTTACCATCGAACTGTCATGTGAGCGCAAAATTGCTCGACATTTTCAAAAGCAAAGAACGCCACGCGACCGACAGAGAACTCGAACGCTCTCGCTGGCTTCCGAGGGCTCGACTTCTTATAAATAGCGTCACATTTTGTATATTCTCGGCTTTCACCGCGCACCCGAATCCGTGATGAATCTGAAGTCCGTTACTACGGACCTTCAAGATTCGGTCACGTTTCACATGTGGGAGCCTCAGTCTCCCCTTTGGAAGGTTATTCCCTAGCTTCGCGGCGAATGATCCGAGATGATGCATTTCGCCTCTCCATTTTGTTCTTTCTTCCTTCTCCCCTTCTCCCTTTCTTTTTCATCTTTTTCACATCTCATTCTCCCCTTTTTTGTTTCTTTTACAAACTCCTTCCATCCCTTTTCTTCCTTTCCACCTCTTTCTTTTTCCTTTCTCCTTCTTTCATTCTGCCTGCCCCTTTGGCCACCTTACTTTTTCTCCTTTCTTTTCCCTTTTTTTTTTTTTTTTTTCGCTTTTGAGGGCCGCTTGTACCGAATGCTTTCAAGATAACGGCGACACCACCGACAGAACTGAACAGTTCAATTGAAATAAAGAGAAACTTCTTCTTTTATGTTTGCAACTTCTTATCAATTTTTTCATGTCTACACTGGAATCGTTTGAGATGTCTAACTAATAATCGACTTAACGCTTCAACGGTTTTGCAAGAATCGATAAAGCTACGCACATTACAAACGATGCCTACCGAGCAGAAAATAAGATGTTCGCATTCCATGCGAAGATTTTTCCTTCCTCTGCCCACTCATAATGTCTTTACCCATGACTCGAGATACAAGGACCTTCCCACGTGGCCCGCTCATGTGCCTAAGTTCTTCCTCATCAAGGTGAGTTTCTTAAGACTAAATCACCCAAAGATGTAGTCGATTACTTTGATATCATGACTTTTAGGATTTGTTCGCTTTCATCTAGAGATCTGTTTAGATCAAGGGCTTCATCATCAGTTCCACCGATGCTAACTCTGGCCCTAAATTTTATTCGACCCCGCCACGTTCAAGGTCGAAAAGGTAAGGCAATTTGTAGGTTTCCCTGTTGTCGACTTCTGTCGTCCTCAGAGGCCCATAATACCCTGGGATGAGCTCCACCACTTTTAAGGTCTTCCCACTTGGTCTTCAAGGCTAGCAAGTGGTTCTGAGGATTTCGGCCATTCGTTGACTCAAGGGTGTGCCGAGATGAGTAATAATTTTTAATTCCAAGCTCTACGTAAATCGACTTGGCTGCTGAACCGTCATGGTCGACACCAGGCCTCGAACATACGACGGCTCGCCACACAAACAAGGTATCCTCCGCCTCAAGGGCTCGCTTCACTTAGTAAAGCACCTATCAAGGACGACTTGTCACCCTTACCAATGGGCGTGGGTCTCAAGATGTCCAAACCCCAACTGCGCCGTGGATCGATGTTAAGGGTTCACTCGGGAGGCGCGAGATTCCGCGTGCTCTCGCGCATTCTACATTTCTCGACTAGGTCGGTCACATTTTTATATTGCAGGCCGCATGTCCCCGCCTCAAGATCAATGCTCGAGCCCGATATGATTCCAGATACTCTCATGTACTGCACTTCGTGTCTTCTCCTCGCGAAGGCATTTAAGGAACCGGCCAGCCTCGGCGATTGCAAATCGCACTCGCCTTAGCCGCCTCGGTCAGTCCGTACTCACAATAATATAGTCCCGATGGGCTCCATCCGCCTGGCCAGACCGACCAAATCCACTCATTTACAGAGATCGATCGAGACTACGTGAGTTTCACGTGTGTCGACCGCGAAATCTTCCCCGTGAGGCCGCACCTTTTGCCGTATCGGCTCCGGGAGTTCTCCGCCTGGGGACATACTTGACCTGAACCAACAAGAACTTTTTTAATATGTCATGAACTTTCGAGATATGTATCCTTTCACTTTCGCCGTAGTAGATTACTGTCACTGGATCAGAGACCTCAGCCATCGGGGACGCAAATTAGTCAAGAAGAGGCCCCGCAGGCCCCATATCGGCTTCACAGCGTATGGAAATCCCAAATCTTAGCACGTATTCAATGTCTATCCCTTCTGGAGAGGTTAGAATTAGATCTCTCTTCTCCACTCCTCAGGCTCGAGGGCTCCGATCACGCCAGAGCTTCCGCATCGGGAGGTCGCCCTTGCGTGAGTGGTCCGAAAAATCTAGACGGAGGACCATGACCAAGCTCGCTATATTGCGTTTTTGGCTTGTATCTGATGTTTAACTCACTTCTATGGCCCATTTACTCCAGACTTCTCGGTTTGTGCAATACTTGCTTCATCGGATATTCCGTTGGGACTATGGTATGAGCCCGGGAAATAGTGGAGCTGAGTCAAAGTGTTTCATTCTTGGTACCTCTCCTCCTGAGAGCTCGCCAATAGTAACCAGGTCAGATTTCACTTGATCTCCGCAGTAATCGCTAATGGTCAGAAGTCTGATACAGCCTAAGCATGTAGTGAGGAGTTCCCTTCGGCCGACTATTGAACGGTGGTATTTCAGTATCGTCAATGCCACACTTCGATCCCATTGAAGCGCTCATTTTGGCCGGGCACTTGTCACTCGCTTCGATACTAACGCTTTAGTAATCCTTCCCGCACCGACTTCCTTTATACCGTATGGTGATGGCATGCTCTTTTTATTTTGTCTCGATCTCTCGATTCCTGATTGACTATGAAACCCAGGAATTTGTCGGCTGATACCCCAAAGGCACATTCGGCCGGATTCAATTTCATGTTGCATGCATCTAAATTTTCTGAGAGCGATGCATGTGAAGGTCGGTTGTACTAGCATGTCGCCTATGTATACTCCATAGTTGCGCCTCTATCTCGCTTCTCGAACATCCTCAACCTTTGATATGTGGCCCCCGCATTTTGGTCCGAACGGCATCACACGACAACAGTGTCCCTGTGTGACGAATGAGGTTTTTCTTGGTCGCTCCTGGGTCCATAATTTGCCGGGGAAGCCGAGAAGGCGCCCATGAAATTGAGTAGTTCATACGCTCCGTGAAGGCCCACGACATGAGGTCGATCCTCGCAGCTGGGAAGCCGTTCTTCGGGGCATGCTTTGTTTATGTCGTTGAAGTCGATACGCAGCCACTGCCGCTTGCTTTCTTGACACGCATTAGCCAACCAGTCGTGATATTCAACCTCCTCGACATCTCGCCTGGAGGAGTTTGCCTTCCGTGTGAAGCTCCTTCGCCATGACCTGCTTAAAAGACTGGTTCACCTATGAGTGATTACCGTAGGGTCAACTCCTCCCATATCCGCCTGCTTCCATGAAGACGCTCACTAAAACCGAAAGGCGGAGGCTTTGAGGTCTTCGCTAGTTTATCGAGAGAAGTAGGTGTTCGGTCGCCATCCAAATGATGGCTCTAGCCCGAGGGCTGGTCACCTCGCCACGCATATCCAGCCGCCCACGCCCACGTTGTCGACCGCCGCTTCATGGAGGTCGTAGCATTCCCCTCGCTACCCGTTGATCTCTCGACCCAATTCGCAGCGGCTGGAATTTGACTATCATGCGGTTAGCCATCAGCGTTGAGAGAAGTCTTCCTAGCAACATATTATAAGCCGATGGGGCGTCTACAGGAATCTTACGTTGTCGCCGTCAAGGCCTGCGAGCAACACTGTATTTAACCCAAAGGTAACACCTTTTCCCCGCCATGATGTGTGGACAAACTGCTTTCTTTCTCCCACACCCATCGCTGATGATGATGTCTGAACCGGCCAAGGATACCAGGAACCCGGCGAATCGCTGGCTGGCAATAGCGCGAACGCCACAATGGTCAATATGGGGGTGTTGATCCTCCGCATCCGGCCGACGCGGGTCGAGCCGCGCAGCTGGATATTCGCTTGTATTTCTGACCCCCATCAGTCTCGATGCCGCGCATGGCCTTCCGGTCAACCGACTCTCCTCCCGAATCCTCCCGGTGATCGCGCGGATTTCCAAGGGTTGTCAGGCCGAGTCGCCGTCAGCCGGCGCGCGTCGCTGGGGCCTGGCTCGGTTTACTCCCCGCCTGACTTCTAGGCCTGTGCCGGAGGCGGAACGCCTGAGGTATCCGCGCCGAGTGTTCCCCTATTTATCTCTCTTCAGCTGTATATAGTTGTCCGTGCGATGCCCATAGTCCCTGTGGAACTCGCATTTTCGCGCATCCTCGCTGGGCTGGATCCGACATTTGAATTCGCCACCTCACAACCGCCATTTCGTATCGACCTGCGAAGACCGAGGTTGTTAGTGAACCGCCTTTTCAAATTGCGGTGGGCCCGGGATGATCCCCGAGGTTCCTACGCTGGGATCGCTTCGGGATGTTTCGTCTTTGGGCTTCTCGCCTCGCCGCTTATCTATCCCTTTCTTTATGGGTGGAGGAGCTTTCTTAGATATGAGTGGCTTCTTCGCCATTTATATACTGCCAGCGAAAGCACCTGCCATGCTTCGCTGAGGTTTTTAGCGGAAACATCGATCTCTTTCATCGCACTCTGCAACAAGAATGAACTAGCGATCGCTTAATTTTTCGTCGTATATCATTCTGGACTCTAAGGCTGACCTTGCACGCATGACTTCAGGCTTTCCTGCGAGCCCTGCTTGACGGTCAATAGATGGTAACTCGGTTTTCTGTAGGTCCCGGTCTGAATGAAGGGGATGAACGCAATGATAATTTCTGAATGGTATATTGATTAAGGTGAAATTTTATTAAACTAAGTCAAGTATTAGTGGTAGTGAAAGCCCCGTGATCGCATGCATATCCATGTAACTCCATTTGATTAAGATGTATTGAGGGTCGACTATCTTTTGGATTCCATCGAATGCCCCAATTGTGGCATCAATCACGAAGGTAGCACATTCCCACGTGAAGGCGACCAGCCATTGCATCAAGGCCCGCATAGGTTCGTTTCTAAATCCACCTCCTTCTTCACACGGTCGCCTTTCGTCAGTTCCCCAAACCTTTGCTCCCATGATTGCCTCCTTCCCGGTTGAGGATAGTTCTTCGCTCGCGCCGCCTCCAGCCTTGCTTTGCTCTCCCGTGGCTAATCAGGCCCGCGGCCCTCGCTCGACTATCGTTTTCGGGCACCAGGAATGTCAGCCGGTTGTTCTTCGGGGAATGCGACCATCCTAGGTCTGTGGCCTCCCGTGGCCCAGTTGTTCTAACTCTTCATCGCCATCGATTATACAAGTAAGCTTCCACTTCAATGACGCCCCGCATTGCTTTCTATCAGCCCGGTGAGGTCGGCACACACGCTCGTGGATCTCAGATCTCGAGGATTGGAATACCTCGCTTAGGTTATCAATCGAGAAATTTATAGAGGAAACTGCTCCCACGAGACCACAAGTAATCGATGATGCCTTTGGTTTCAACTCCAACTGGCTGAGCGGTCACAACCCATTTGAGTTAATGACCGTTCGTCAAGTATTGTAATACCTTCAATGCACCGGTCAGAACCCTTCCGCCAAAATACAAGGAAAAATGGGGTCGGTAAGCGTACATCTGACGGTTATTGTGGAGAAAAGAGAGGTCGCCGAGGCGAGTATGGCGCCCGAGGTATGTGTCTAAGATATGTTAATTTGGCGCACTTCACCATTTGGAAGGTTTGCATTTATGGTAGATGTTCAACCAATCGATGATTATGTCTCCCATTGACGGGATATTCATATCGGATTTGGTACAGGATATAGAAAGAGCTATTTATTCGATAATGCAAATGATCTCTATTATTTTCCTTCCTTATCAGATAGGATTCGGTCGGTCGTTAGGTTATTCTATTTTCTCAGATGTAATAACTGATTTGTAGATAACTTTTTATTATTCAGTCTTTGGATCTTGCCGTCGCCTTCGCTTTCAAATGGGTACCGAGGCCTCAATGCATACTGGCATCGCCCCTTCTGCTCTTCGTACCATGGTTCATTTTTCGACCCTATCAAAACCAAGACAAACCACGTTGTCTATCATGATGTTTAGCGTCGCATCTTCGCATTCAAGAAAACGATATTTCGCATTCTTTCACCATCTTAACACATGAGGATCTCCACATGCAATTAAATGATCTGGGATCCAATGAAATTTAAGAGAGACAACAACTGGAATACCTACCTCACACAAGAGAGAGTAGAGATTACAAAAGGAAAATATGGCTTTAAAACAAGGAAAAATGTATGTTTTTTGTATTGCACTTCATGACATGGCTTTCTGAATTTCAACTTCCTTAAAAACCATTAACCATCCGAGTCGTTTCGCATTCCTCTGATGAATAGATTTCATTATGGGTTGCATCTACAGATGCTTGGATGTTAACACCTCCACAACTCCCACACCCGCCGCCACACCACTGGGCCACTGCCATGAATACCTAAACAAACAACCTTCCATAGTGAACATTTAAAAAAATCATCTCGATGGAAACCAATAGAAGGTTGGTTTGGTTATAGCAGGAGATGAAGACAAGGGATGGGAGCGTATCACGCAGTCAGGCTGCGCCATGGTTCCGCAGTTAATGGGGAACGCTGGCTTCCATTTGAATGGACCAAAGGGAACAGGCTGTGGCACCAGAGCCGCTATGTGGAGTCCCCTGATAGCCCTAATTACCTTCAACAAATCAATGAGCAATGGCACAGAGGATGCGTATGTTAATGTGTTGTGGCCTTCAAGGATGCAACCCTTCAACTAACAGTGTTTGCTGACAAAGATGTTGAATTAACTCACCCATTATCGAATCACTGAATCCTGATAGTTTATGTCATGGAGTTGCAAAAATCTTAATACCGCCTAGTAGCATATGTGATTTCAAATCCTCTCCTTCCGGATGTTCAAAATTAGAGATTTCCAAATTCAGATATGGATAACTGGTGAAGCTTTTATCTAGATGGAACCGCCATATGAGTTACCATCATCAATTCAACGCCTACCTACAGATCAAGAAAACCTCAGAATCTTTCCTCGGAAGTATTTGTAATTTGACTTTCCGAGAACTTTTTGTTAATGGCCAAATCAAATTGCCGTATTGGGAGACTGCACTTTAAAGTTTTCTGATGTTGGGTATTTATTAACAATTCTTTTCAATCGCCATCTTTGTCCGCACGCCTTCTGAGAGACAAAGCTAATGCCTCGCACCCAAGAGAGCTCCGCGATTTGTCACTATCATTGAATCATTAAATTCGAGGGGAACCTTTAGTTGTACATTCGATGTGGCAACAACCAATCCACCAAAATATCGCAGACCATTCATCAGTTTAAGGTTCTGTGCTCCATCATTGTGTCAGTTATCCACACTAAGCAGCGGTTGGTGATGAGTTTATGTGGGAGGAAAACCTCATCACATGAGCTTTTGGGATTGAGAAGGCCCAAGATCACCTAACACTCAATAAAGCCCAAATATCACTGCTTTCACCAATGAACTGCTTGTCGTTCTCCTCCACCCAGTCTGGTGGTAGGGACTGTTGTTTATCCCACGGCTAGGAAGGGAGATGAGAGTGGGAAAACCTCATCTCATGAGCTAACTTTGGGATTGACCTGATCACCTAACACACGTACACTGGGTCGCAAAATATATTCAAATGCCTAAAGACCAAATTGTGCATGGTTTTCATATATCATTTAACCTTTTTTTTTTCATGGAGACAAAATTTAGAGGGTAATTTTTGTGTGGGTTGAAGCAAAAGCATTTTCCATGTTTGTTCCCGGGCCGGATTCCAGATGATGTCACTAAAAACCTGATTCAAAATGACAATGGAACTTCCTCGTAGTCGTACGAAAATGATGACTCGGGCTTTGTTCGTGAAACAATTAAGAGCACAAATCATTGAGTTTCCACGTAACTTCAATTTGTATGAAGACAGAGCACCTTTACATAGAATGGTGTCCGAAGGATTTATTATTCTTAAGTCAAAGATGAATCGAGCGGGTTGATTTATTATTCCACGCCCCCAAGCTATTTCACTCAAATGGCCGTAAAGCCATTGGCTTCTTCGCTCACTTTGAGCTCTAATTGGTTGTTTTTAGCAGTGGCTTCCACTTTCTATATGCCCATGATTATGAATCACTACAATCCCACCTCGAACAAGGTTGGGATTCGAGCTCAAAGATAGATCGGTCGGCCAAGATATCCAACAATATTCACTAAGTTTGACATGCCGCATCATCAAAAGAGATGGAGTTGACTGAAGACCACTGTGATATTGATGGTAAATTTCGAAAGGATGCCCAAGACCATGAAACGGATCATACTTCATTATGTTGCAAGAGACTATTAATTATTTCAAGCAAGAATCTCGATTTTGGTAAGTCACCTAATTCTTTTCTTCTTTAGTTTCAGACTACATACGCCTCAGATTAAGGCTGAAATTCCTTTATTTTATTCTAAAAAAAAGAAAAAAAGAAAAATTACATGGACTGCTTTAGGCTTTTATAGGACAAACTTCTGATTAAATAAATTGTTAATTCTTTTGAGGATAAAGTATTTGTCGATAAATTAGTACATGTCGTTCATCGATATAAACGCTAAAATGCACGGCCAACACGCAACCCCAGTCATTGCCACGGATCGATGTCCTACTTCAATGTATAAATATATTTCTAACCAATTTCTAAATCACAATTTGAACTCACACTTTCAATATAAATAAATTTCTGTTAAGAGATCAAAACTCAAAGCGAAAAAGTGAAATCAAATTAATTAGATGGGAAATGGTATTTCAAATTTATATATTTTGTTTCCGAAACATTTCAAGATGCATGTTTGGGTGTTTGTTTCTACTATTTGACTAAAATGTAAGTTATTAGTTTGTTAATTAAATGTTTCAGGAAACTAACTTACTATAGAAAATTACACAAGTTAATGTCTTCAGACCTTGGTTTGATCTAGTGGAAATGTTGACTTGAGTATCAAGGACATAGAACTTGGAATGATTAAACCCTACTATCCTCATTTGTTTAGGTGTTAGATGCTATACAAGGAAATTTCCAATTTTGATTAGACTCATGTTGAGTTGAATTAACAACCTTTTTAATTTACTACTCCATTTGTTTTCGTTTTTTACTTTTTTTTTCCCATCTGAAATAGAAAGAGAATGTTAAGTTGAGAACAAATTCAAGAGGAGAAAACATCTGTTCATATTTTTGTTTCAAATGTTTGAAAGAGGTATATGTATGGTCAATTACAACAAGGCAAGACAACATTATCGTATTGATTTTGCTTGATTTAAAATCTTACAAATTCATTCTTTAATTCACTAATGGAAGTTTGTGTTTGTATGAGTTATATATATTCAAATTTTAATCAATTGTTATTTGAATATTTTCGGAAAGTTGATTTGAGTATTTTTGTATTTAATTTGTAATATATGATTCGAGATAGAAACTAACTTATTGATTGTTTATAATATAATTACTATGCAATTATTTAAAAAATTGAAACATTACTTAGACCACGTTTAGTGGTGCAATACATGAAGAAGCAAGATCTTCAACAAAAGTCAAAAGAAGATTCCAAAGGTTTGTTTAAGGAAAACCAATTTCAGGGTCGAACGGAGCTTATCCTTTCGCAACATAGTGGTCTTTAACCGGTCGTCAAAGTCTTCTCAATCTACAAAGAGTTGTAGTAGTTTTAGGTTCAATTTGGTGAAGATAACGATATCCTGTTGGAGCAACTCAGTCCTTGAATTACAGTCTTTTGTGATTCGGGTTCAAGTCTGATGAAGTCTGATCATCCTAATATGATTCCAAATCTACCTTCGCCAGACTTTCTTTTAAACTATCATTGCGTGAATAAGGAAACAATTTATTTCTATTCTAGTTTGACAACTTAGAAGTCCTGGATTTAACTGATCTTATCCTCTTACTAAATCATCCTAGGCTCATTGCACTTGGTTCCTAAGTATCTTCGCCTCCAAGGTTTTAGATCCATTTACGGTCTCACGTCAATCTTGACCCACTCTTCGAGTCTCCATATGTCCCCATTGTGGATAACTTAGTCCGAACTACTCCGGTCGTACGGGACTTCACAAATTTTATTAAATCTTATCAAATTTGATATTCAAGTATCCATCTTCATGTAGAATACTGTGGATCTAAGATAGACAATCTCAAACCCAATACTATTTATATTTAAAAAAATAATATTCAAAATGATTAAATAAACAGGATGCAAATATTTTTAAATGCTTATAATAGTGGCCAAGACATTGTCATCTACAAATCAGGGTATATGGTTATAGTAAGATATAAATCAACATGGTTATAAGAATATATGCATAGATTTATCCTATAGCTATGGCCACAATAACTATAAATCATATTTATCGCCTATGTCATGGTTGTGGTAATAGATTTTGAACATTATAGCCATGTATTTAGATTTGATTGCATCTATAACATTTATCTATGCCACATGTCACACCATCACACAGATTTTATTACAACTATGTTATATAGTTTGCAGATTTGTTTTGTTTTTAGTCGTGGTTAATGATTGCGTCCAGCTTTTCTTGTTGTAGTGAGTCTTTTGAATTTTGAACTTTTGTTGATCTTAGATTCTACCCCTTCTTTCTAAAAGTTTGTAATATTTTTTGAATAGTTGATCGCTGCTTTCCTTCATAATAAAGATATAGGACATCGAGTTTACCAACCAACATAATAATAAGAATATTTTAGAATTAAAAATTATATTTTTCTTTTTTAGAGATCAGAAACTTTCAACCCTTAAATGTAAAAGAATATTCAAAGGAGAAAAGTATATTAGAGGGAAAATTCTTCTCACCTTGCCTTGTGAAATGAAATGTTGAAAAAAAAGAGGCAACATGAGTCTCAGAGAAAATAGAGGCCCAACAAAGAGGTCCAACTCATAGAAAATATTGATTAATTTAATGGTCCATGTATCAATATTTCTAAAATTTCATAAGCTTTTCTATTTGATTATCATCATCAAGGGAATCAAATATAAAAATTTATAAAATGGCTTCCTTGAGAGATTATTGTTAACATTTTAATTTTTATTAAAACTTCAAAAGTTTCTCCCCGGAAATTACTCACTTAATATGCTTTTACATTTTCTTTTCATCATTCACTTTTTTTAATAAATTATATTTTGATAAATATAGTACAAGAAAATCCATAATGATATTATTTGAGCAAATAGATGGACAATCATGATGAATACTTAACATCCTAATGCCACATGATATTTACATCTTATAATTACAAAAAAACTTTCAAACAGAATATGAGGATATATATATATATATATATATATATATATATATATATATATATATTTTTTTTTTTTTTTTTTTTTTTTTACTTTGTCCATATTACTACCTACACTTCCATCTATGGAATATATTTTTTAATTTTTATTAGTATTAAACTAAATAGTCTGTTGACTTGTAAAAGAGTTAACTTTGCATAAATTTGTAAATAAATTTTTGTGTAACATTGGGTCACCAACAACTTTATTAGTATAATTTTGTAAATTATCGCGACAGAGACCTCCCTCTTCCTGTCACAGTTTATAGTTTTCTGTCGCGATATACTTCTCAAAGTCCTCTGTTGTGATAGAGTTTCCGTGTCGCGACAAGGCTTGGGTTGGGGCGGCCGAGGCACGCGACGACAAGGCACCTTGCCTGTCTTATTAAAAAGATCCAGACACCACAGCCACGCACTATGAGTTTACGCGTGTGGCCTGCTCACGCTATAGACCCGTGAGGGCAATCAAGCTCGTTCATGGCATTGATTAATAAATCACTTATAATTGCCCAAAAGTCCAAAATTTGAGACCTGGGAATTGGGTCACTGCTACAGGAGCATATGTTTTTGAAATATCAGGATTCGACTGATATGAATTGTTCGAGAAATATGAAATATGGTGAACATTGGTTTGAAATATATTTGTAGGTCTTATTTTCTTTTCTACTCAAGGATTTTATGAGATTTATGAGGAAAATATATATATTATATTCAAAATTTGAGAATTTTTAAAGCATTTATCCATAAATCAGATAAAATTCTTTATTGGGCTTTATTCACCTTGCACTCTTTAGAAAATTCTTAGACCTGATAGATGCCAAAAAATGAGAGCTGAGAAATATTTTGAATTAGTATTTTGTTAAGTTTAGATTGTTGAAGCTTGGAATCAATGTTTATAAACTTTCACTGGCATTTATGTACACAAGAATGTTAATGCTGATTATTAGCTTTGAAGAATTTATCCGGTTTGGATTTATTAGCTTTAATGATATATTGTAATACTTTAAGGAATAATTTATGTCATTGAAAACTATTGTTCTTATGAAGTAATTCTTAAATTTTGTGAACATATTTGCAACAAACAGATTCACAAGCAAGAACTGAAGGTGTTTATTATATGGGATTTAAAGCCTATATAATTGTCAATAACGTCATTAGTTTGGAGTTGGGATGTTAATAAAATCCAAAATTAATTATGTAGTATATGATCATATAAATATGACCTCTCGTCAACCCAAAACCCGTCCATGACCCAGTCAATGGCCACCCTAAGTGGGTATCTGCACTCAACCCGATGCATCAAAAAAGCTCCACCACTGGTCTACCACTACATCATTTAATCTTGAAGCAAACAAAATATAATACCATTCCATAGAAAGTGAGGACCTCTCCCAAGTCCATAAGTTTAGTAAGCAATAAGCCAATTCCATAAAAATACATTCTACATACAATCCAATATAAACAACGAAGTACTAGTATTATAACCAAAGTTCTACTCGAGGTTTTGAAACCTTCAGCACTGCTTGGTCGGGTCAGCAGACTGCATCAAAAAGTCATAAAAATGAAGGGGTGGCATTGCCACATCACCGTAGGTGCCTTAACCCTATGGGCACATGGGAAATATAGCTAAGATTAAAAATAAATATAAATACAAGTGTGATTAAATAACAAAAACATGAAAATTGACAAATAACTCATAAAGTCAAGTTGCACAAGCATCAATGCATAACCAACACATTCACATCATTCACCTAATGACAGCAACCAATATGATGGTAAAAATGTAAAATGGAATGCACTGAGATGTTATGCACAAACCATTGTTCTCGGCTTAACAGTTGATATGCGCTCATACCCTAATACACCCCCATTCAGCTTGGGTAAGTCTGCACTATATTTCAACATTCTCAACCTTACTTCATAACCTTACATTAATCTAAAGTCATCATTTCATATTCGTATTACAATGTCCTCAAATATAGCATTCACATTCACCCAAACAATTTTCAATTATGAAAAAAGTTTCTAATTCCACATTCAACATTTATAGTCCCAAATAATTGATACAACATTTGTTCAACTAAACAATTCTAAGCCAAGGGACCTTCATCACCCCAAAATACAGCGACCATAATAATACATACTATCAAGGCTCCGTGATAATTAATCTCAACATTTAAAACCACCCAAATAATTTTTCTAAATAAAATCAAAGGATCCAATCTTATCTCACTACAAAAAGTTAATTACTTCGCGGTGCTTATCGAAATCCACAGCCGGGATCGTTAGGCTCGCCTATACAACCCGCGGTGGTCCGATAAAATGGCCGTCTGTGCCTGGGCTCTACGAAAAGGAAAGATCAACTGCTGATGGTTTTGATTCGCGCATCTTTCGTGGGACTTCTGCATTTATCGCTGGTACGATGACTTTCCTCGCGATACGACATCTTCCCTATTTAGGAATCACCTTCCTTATCGTCAATTGAATATTAAAGGATAATTAAGGGTCGTAATCATAGGGGATCCTTCTTCCCTTAATGAGTATCTGATCATGGTATGAGCTTTCACGCCCCGTGGATACTGTTTATCCCGTCAATTTGTATGACCCATCGTTTGCTTCACCGCGTCAGGAGTGCCAGACGCTAACGCGGACCGTCCCCACGTGCTTCCGCCGCCCACGAGGATTCCAACCGCTTAAGCTTTATCGATGGTTCGCTCTGGTCCACCAGGCCTATGCGCCGATCTTTTTAGGCACTATCAAGATCCCACTTCTTGGCCGCTTAACTTGGGCGGCTCGCTTTTGATCGAGTGGGCCGAATACGGTTTATCGGTCTAGGCCACGCCATCAATCGACACCAGAATGATGGCTTCTTCAAATACACCCATTTCGCTGAAGTTTCAGCAGAAGCACCCCACCGACTATTTGAACCGTGATATTCTGTTCTTCAAACCCTTTTCTCTGGTCTCGCATTTTCCTCTAATCATCGCTTCAACGCTTCGTGGCTTCATAGTTCTATCTCGCGTCATCTCTTTGTTTTCTTCCTAGTTTGGTACTGCTCTTTTCTTCCCCTGTTTACCTTTCTTTGTTCTGGGTCTGTATCCCTACATGCGCCTCTTCCTCACTTTTGGTCGAGTTCGCCGAGCTCTTTTAGCCGTGGTTATTTGCTCGACTTGGCGTTGTTCGTCGATTTTATCGTCAGCTCGACCTCCCTTATACTCTGCCCAATCGCAGATTGGGTCGCATAGGGGAAGTTCCGCCAAGGAACCCGACAAGGTATTGCGATGGGTCCGGCCGCCGCTTTCATCAAGTTGCCGACCGTGTCCCTTCACGGACCTCCTTCCCACGAAAGGCAAGAGCAAGGAACAGGAGACGCACCTGAGGCTCAATCATTTAGTGCCGTTGCAAAATGCCGCAGGCAACGCGCTCCTAGTCGATCGGTGCCCTATTTTGAAAGCGACTTCGCCGCCGCTACAAGCCCCCTTCGTGTTCATGTTCGAATTTTCTCACTTCTTACCGTCTGGCGTCAAGATGGTTTTTGAGGCGTCCGCCTCCGCTCTCCGCATCCCTTTATCAAAAGCCGCCTTACAAAGACTTATCGTCTCGTTTCACCCAACTTTCTCCCACCCTAGGCATTCGTCATCGCTATCGCCTTGTGTGGATAAAGGTCTCAGGTTCCCAAGATAGCTTTGCTCTTGACTTCTTTAGAGTGAAGGGGCGCAGATGGTATTACTTTGTCGATCACGGATCTTTCCGCCCTCCCACAAACACTGGAAGGAACGTTATTTTTTCATCTGTCAGGAATCGGGAGTATAATCACGACACTGCATTCCAACCATTCGGGATCGCCCTTGAGAACCCATGAGTTTCCGTTTGGCGTTACCTGGGTTTAGCCTTCGAAAGTCATGAGATGTTTCTAACTTTGCTTGGTTAGCAAATTTCCAGTATTCACTTTAGACCAACCCGAGGATGCAAAAGTGGGGCTGGTTGATTAAATAAATGTAGCTCGTTGAGACCCGAGCTTATTAGACTTACTGGGTCAAGGCGAGCCGACCTTCCGAGCCTTCGGCGAAATCTTCGACCTCACACCCCACCTTCGTCATGACCGAGAAGCCTCCGAGTTGGAATCTTTGCAGCAAGAAAGAAGTTCACGCTTCGAGAGCAAAACAGCGCGCCGAGGCAAGTCCCGGTTAAA
This sequence comes from Tetrastigma voinierianum, assembly GCA_016808115.1. Classification (NCBI taxonomy): domain Eukaryota; kingdom Viridiplantae; phylum Streptophyta; class Magnoliopsida; order Vitales; family Vitaceae; genus Tetrastigma; species Tetrastigma voinierianum. Next base: position 70,719 of record JAEQBH010001860.1, on the reverse strand, counting down.
TGCCCTCCCGCCATCTATTCAGGAGCAAGGATCACAGGGCACAAGAGGTCTCCCGCCCCATTTGCTAAACAGGTGTCAAAGGTGACAGTCCAGTCTGCTTCTCCCCGCGCCGCGGTAGCCGCAGTCCCTCCTAAACGCGAGCCTCCTCGGAAACTTGCCTATATCTCACTGAGCTCCCTGCGCAGCCGTTCTTCCGAGGCGTTTGAGGGCAAGGGGAGGGGAAACATTGACTCCAGAGGGATGAGGACTGTTGCTCGGGAAATGCAGCCGTCTGGCCGTGACGTCCATCCTACAAGACTTGGACCTTAAGAGGCGTCCGTTGAGAGGCTCTCCGCCTTATCGTCAAGGAGCGCCAACGATGTCCGCACGCCTTATTTGTCTGGTTCCACCATTGTCAAACCATCCGCATCACGATGGTGCTTTAAGATGCCCCCAGCCTTTGTTCCTTCCCCAGAACCAGATCAGGCTCCCGTAGAGGCCTTCTCCATTTGGTCGCTGACTTCACCTTCGACTTACGTGGTTTCTGGAGGTTCAGCAATTCATGGCCGCCGTAGTTCCGCCTTCACATTTCAGCTTCTCCCGTAGTTTCTATTCGTTAACTTTCGGCTTCGAGCTCTCGACTCGTAATGCCAACCTTGATTTTGGTCGGCCTTATACCTTTGGACCTTGTCTTCTTACCATTCACTTTTCAACCCGGTCGCGAGGCTTCCCGCTATTAAGCTCTTTAATAACCTGGTCAATGTAGCTTAGCGCATTGTTACGTATTCTTAAAAAAAAACCGAGCTTATTGAACTGAGCTACTGGGTTTGTCCGAGCTACGTGACTCTTAATAACCAGCCATTGGGCTGTTTATTGAACTGACACGGACCGAGCCACGTGGCTCTTAACAAACTTAGCCACCGGCTCTTAAAAACAAAGCCAAGGCTCTTATCGAATCCTGATCTATATATTTTAACCAAGGCTTCATTGAACGAGATACACTCTGCTCTAATCTAACCTGAAGCCACGACTCTTAACAAACTGGTTACCAGTTCTTATTGAACTGCCACGTACTCTTAACAAACTGAGCTACTGAGCTCTTTATTGAACTGAGCTACGTGGTTCTTAACAAACTGAGCTACTGGGCTCTTATTGAGGTCAAGGCTACACGGCCTTCTGAGCTGTTGGGCTCTTATTAAATCGAGCTACGTGGCTCTTAACGAACTGAGCTATGTGGCTCTTAACAAATCGGCTACCGCTCTTGTTGAACCGACCAGGGTTTTAACAACCGAGCTAATCGGGTTTACCGAATCGAAAGCATGCGGGCTCTTAACAATCAGCCATCGGGCTCTTTTTTGAACTAAGTTACTTGGCTCTAACAACCGAAGCATCGGGTTTCATTTAATCCAGCCATGGCTCTAAACGTTATCGATCTTATTGGAATTGAGCGCCACGTTTTAACGAATCGAAGCATGGGTTTTAATAACCGGTTAACATTTATTGAATCGAAAGCCACGGGTTTCAACAAACGGAAGCATCGCTCGAATCGGAAGTACGCGCTCTTAAATAACCGAAGCATCGGCTTTTATTAACTGAGATATGTGTTTTAACAAATCGAAGCAATGGGTTCTTATTGAATCTGAAGCATGTACGTAATAACCGAGCTATTAGGGTTTCTTACGAGGTCGTGGCTACCTTCTGGTATGCTGGTTTATTAAACCGGTTACGCGGGTTTAACGAATCCATCACGCGGGTTCTTAATAAATCGAAGCATTAGGTTTTTGCTGAATCGGTTACGCGGGTTTTAACAAAATCGAGCTACGTGGGCTTCCTTAACAAATCGGTCGGTCGAACCGAGCTATGTGGTTTTAACGACCGAAGCATGCGGGTTTTAACAACCGAAAGCATCGGGTTTTGAACTGAAGCTACGTGGGTTTTAACAAACTCAGCTACTAGGCTCATTAACTGAAGATGTGCTCTTAAATAAACCGAGCTATTGGGTTTATTGAACTGAAAGCTCCATGGCTTTGAACTCAGAGCAATGGCTTTAATCAGCCTTGGTTCGTCGTGGCACGGCTTCAGCTATTGGCTTTATTAACCGAGCTATGTTTTTAACGAACCGAAGCACGTGGCTCTTAACAACCGGAGCTACTGGCTATTTGTTGAACAGAGCTACTCGCTCTTTAATATTCAGCCTTCGGGCATAGTCGAGCTTCTCATGTCGACTCATCCATGGATGCTAATAACTACTTTATATTGAGCCAAGTAGCACTCCGTCGGTCTCCTCAATCTGTTCTATGAGGAATGACAAAACTACATGATAAGGGTATGTATTGTCTCTACCGAGAAGGCTCAACATGTCAGATGCCTAAGAGGCATCCACTATGAGGAATTTTATTGTCGCTGTGGTCAAGTGAGAGTACCAACAGACTGACCCCAGTAATTTCTCCAAGAATCCCAATAAGGGCACATCATCTCACTCTTCTCCATTTGATGCTCATTTTTTCAACCGCCATAAGATATACCCCGTTGTCGATCGGGACCATATGACCGCTGTTGGTCACCATGTGCTTATTACCAAAGTGGGTCATCATGATGTTGGGCGCCTTCCATGTCGTATGTCCGAGATCTCTGCCGGCTGAGCCAGTGGCTTGGATGATGAGTGGAGGAGGCTCGATTCGATCTTCAGAGCTACGCAACGACTGGCATGTCCACGCCGGATTAGGAACGATTTTCTTTCAATCGAATACACATCACTGTGCCCATGATCTGCGTGAACTATACATTGGTCATGTTCCTCTCTTGTCGGGTCCACTTCATCTCAAGATGCCCACCTTAAACCTCCTCGCGTCAGACCTCGATGACTTACCGAGCCGTGGGGTGAACTGCTAAGGTGGGTACCGCGGCTGCACCGCAGGATCCGTCCCTAACGTTACCCTCTCTGGAGATCTGATCTCGCTCTATTCCTCCGCTGGAGACTGCCTCTCTTCGTTTCGGGCCGTCCTCTTCGCCTCGCTTCCTTTGCGGAAGAGCCTCGCTATAGGGACATACAGACCTCTCACCGTGATGTATTTTTCTTCTCGCGCAGGAGCACCGCGCATGCCCGCCAAGGGTTTTTCGAGATGGAGAACATTAGGTCTGGATCATGCTCAAATTGACGATAACGGCGTGATGGCAAATTTCATATGGGATGTCTACCCTCAATGACTCCGAATTGAACCTCGACGTAGACCGCTTACCTTGCTTTACTGGGCCGCCAGTGGTACGGCTCCATGTACAGTCTTCATGAAGCGGACAATTGCAATGGTTCTTTTCAAGGATGAGACCGCGTCATGGTTGAACTGATGGGTCGAGTCCTTAAGCTGATGGCAAAGGCTCTACATCTCACTGTGGCTCGTATCCACAACCCTTACAGGCGTTATCTGCGGGCCCGGCCGGCTTCCACCACGTGATTCTCGAACTTTAATATAGGAAACAGCAATCAATCGTGAACAAGGATTCTCGTTTGGCTGCATTCAGAGCATCCATACAGACCGTCTCACCTTACCTCCTTCATGTGGCTAAGCTTCGGATGTCTGGAACCCGCCGCCTAAGATTGTTCTCTACCTGGCTGGAGCAGTAATATTCGCTGCCCGCCAGGCACCCTCATTATAATTATCTTCTGGGTAAGGTAGGATTACGCCCCCGGTCCGCTATTCTATCCACGCCTCTGGGCACCGAGGTGTTAATGGCTCCTCCCGCCGTGGCCTTCACGGGGCCCGGCGAGCTCGGGGCCGCACCGTGGTGAGCCCGCTAACTCCCTTAGCAACGCATTAACGAGACTGAGCCTCCATCTCAAGAAAGGGCTTTGAGAGCGCCTCCGTTGTCACGTTGTCCTGGCGCCCTGGGCCTCCGCCGCCTGAATACATCGCCATCCAGAACTGATCCAAAGAACGTCCACACGCGAACCGATGGTGTTTTTCATCAAAATCGGGCTGAGCTTGCACGCCACGCTCTGCTCTGACCGATACAACTCCGCAGCGTGATCCGGCCGGGGTACCGCCCAACTCCTAAGCTTCGCTTCTTGCGAAAAGGAAAAGACAACCACGATGGTTTCGTGATCGCTGCACCTTTCTTTCGTAGAATTACTTCTGCATTTATCACGGGTGATCACGATGACTTTCCTTGTTAGGATCTGGCTGATACCGCATCTTCCTTATCGGGTAGGAATCATTCTTTCTTTATCGCTAATCGAATATTAAAGGATAATTATGTCAGAATCGCTGGGGCTTCTTCCCCCTTAATGGTAGATATCGTATCATGGAGATGCAGCGCTTCTTTCTCAATGTAGACAACGTTTATCCCCTCGCACTTGTCCGCCCGCCCACTAGGCTTAGTTTCAGCCCTGGGCTCACGCCTTTGGAGTAACCAGACGCCATCAGGTCGGTGTCCCACGTGAGGCTTTTTCTCGCCACTCTAACGGATTCCAACCCGCTTGCTAATCGATGGCTCGCTCCTCGTCACTCCCGAGCCCATGCGCTGATCTTTAGCACTATAAATTCTAAACGATTATACAATTACCAAGTCTAAAAACAATCCTATCCACACACTAGTAAGTAAATACCACACAAAGACACACATTACAAATGCTTATAATAATCCAACAATTCAAAACAAAAAATTTAAACTACAAAATATTCAAACCCCTAAAACAAGAAGTACATCAATACCACAAATAAAAATCCCACCAACTTCAATACAATGTCAAATGTTCATTACAAGACAACATCAACCCACGAAGTATATTCACCAATGGTTTTTCCAAAAATTACAAAATAAATGCATTTAAGGTTAAACCACCTACCAACTAGAAAATCTAACTTGGAAATTGAAATTGTCACCATTGGGTTGTTCCTCACGCTAAATAGGACAACCTTCAAAATTTGAGCTCCATCTATTCATTCGACCACAATATCACAATCCAGCTTTATGGGGATTTTATCCTTTTTCCTTCTTCTTAGCACCATAACTACTCCGCCACGCCCCCTTAAATAATTTCCATTTTTCTTTTCAAAAAATTTTTTCCTTTTATCTCTCTAGGGACAAAATATCATCTAAGAAATATATCTATGTCGAGCGGCACTACAATATTTGCAATCGATAGTTGGTTAATGGAAATATCAGTCAAATGTCGGTAAAATCGACAATTTTTTTTGGTAAATATCAGTATTTTTATCGATTTTTAAGGAAATTTCCCAATTTTTTCGGTCAAATTTGTTAAAACTTTAAAAAACCTTAAAACTGTATTTCAATCTGGCCAACACGCTTGAATGCATTTACCAAGTTATCAACGCTAACTACTTGCACATTTAATATCAATATCAAATGACTTAATTTCATCTTAACTATGATAAACATGTTTTTGATAAAATAACTTTACTTATTATCATAAATACAAATATATTAATAGAATTTAAGATAATTTTTATTTTATCTACATTTTTATAAAAATAGCCATCGATATTTCCTATATATCCATAAAATCCAATTACCGATATATCCGTGTTTATCGATATTTGATCCTTGATCCTCACACGTAAGCTCTCATGGGTTTGATTTTAATATTTTAATATTTTTATTTTTTTTACCCTAATAACTTATCAATCCCAATACAATTTATTTCCTCACCATCTTTTCTATTATATAAATAGCTATTACTCATTGCAAATAATTATCATAAATAAAACAAATATATTAATAGAATTTAAGATAATTTTTATATAATTTTTATTTTACCGATATTTTTGTAAAAATATCCACCGATATTTATGATATATCCGTAAAATCCAATTACCGATATATCCGTGTTTACCGATATTTTGATCATTGATCCTCACAAGTAAGCTCCCATGGGTTCGATTTTTATTTTTTTATTTTTTTTACACCAATAACTTATCAATCCCAATACAATTTATTTCCTCACCATCTTCTAATTATGTTGTTTTACTGTAAATTATCTTTTTTCTATTATATATATATATATATATATATATATATATATTCTCAAATAATATTTCTCATAGAAAATAATTATTTATTATTATTATTGTTATTTTTAAGAAAATCAATAATAATACATTAATAGTAAAACAATAATACTAATAATGATAATATATGTACATGTCACGCCCTTTCCCCCGTCCCACCAAGGCGGCGGCTGAGGCGCGAGACACCTGTGACTCAGGACTCTTAATTTCGATTTTTTCGTGACGCTGGTGGGCCCAAGTTTTATACCTGAATCGAAATATCATATCTAAAGATACAAAAATAAAACTACTACCGTAGTGGTGTTTACAGTGTCCATATATACATTCCTGAGTCCCATTTATATATACATATACAAAAACTGTACATTTACATTTACATATTTAGAGCTTAAACTGGCAAGATATACTCCTACTAGTGTGGTCAGTCGCAGTTGTGCGAAGATCACTGACGCCATTTTTCAGATCTACACGGATGAAAACCCGTGCTGTTTTTTACGCTTTTAGTGGGAAACATATGCCTTATACATGTACATGCATCGACACTTCAGACAATAAGCATATAATGCGAATAAATACATGCAACATATCGACTATTCATAAATTTATATAATAAACTTACACTCTTACTGCATATAGCAAATCTATACTTGTTCGCATCTCCAAGCAGAGTTGGCGTAGCTTATACTTATACATAAGTACCGTAGGTACATGATCTTATACTTGGTACAGAGGTACTGAGGGTAATTACATAGCTTATTCTTTCACCTTATTCATGGTCGTAATCTTATCATATAACTCGTTGGAATACCTGCACTAGCACAATAAGAGGGAAATGATTAGACATAGCACAAGAGTACCGAGCACGACTTAGGCATCGAAGATCGTATCGAAGAGGTCGAATCAATCATCACATCGACCCCACCGCAAACAGGTGCACGACCCGTAGAATGCCAGACCGAACGAACCCACATCACAGGTGTCAGAGATTACAGAACTGCATTACTGAGACTGACATAACAGGTGCTGCTTGCGGCGCGTCGGCACCGATCGTAACGCATACACATATACGGGTTAAGTAACATAAAGACTAGGAGTGTCGAAGCACTAATCAAAACGTGCCTGCCCACGTAACAAAAGTGTCGTGTCATTCAATATCTGGTCTTAGGCATTCCTACAATTATATGTGTTCAAGAACTTACTATCTTATCATAAGGGCATTAGGTTTGCCCACTTCGCTCCGTCGAGGAGGCAAGGTACGGTATAATTTTCCTTCTTTACACATAAACATGAATGGACCCTTTCATACACTTATAGGATCATCATTTGTCCACGACGAGTCCTCGTGAGCAACGTGAAAACAAAACAAAACTCGAAACACAACAATTTTCCATGCCGGAATATATTTCGCCATGACGTAAGCATCGCTGTCATGGTGAAGAGCTACGCTGCGGTGAACCCGAGGCTGGCCATTTTCTTCTCTCGGCCACGCCTTGGTGTTGGCCTTCACCACGTGGTCTCTACACCGCAAACAGACCCTCGACAAATTGCCTAGATTTTGCTCATTTGGTCCATTTTTTCCAAAAATCCAACAAAAAACAAAGGAAAACTCATATATTATACAAAAAAACACTTCCCCAAGTATGTTCTAACTCCACCAAAGCCAAAGATAGAGATTAATTAGAGTTTTTCCAAACCCTAATTCATATACTTGTATGTTAGGTTAACCTCCTAATACCCAAACCGGTATTCATACATCTTAACCTAAGATTCCATACCCAAGGGAGGATTTCTTACTCATCTTATACAAAAATAGGGTATTACCAACCCAACTTTCAAATAATCTAGGGTTAGGATGGATTCCTAACTAAACCCTAGAAATGGAACCACTAATATCCATACAAACACTTCCATACTCAAAGTTTCCATACAAAGTCCTAGTTCCATACCTTTCCTCTTCTTTTTCATCTCTTCTTCTTCTCTTCTCCTCTCTTCTTCACGTTTTTGCTCCCCCAAAATGCCTAAATGAGAGACCAAAATTGGTCTTATTTGGTCTAATTCTACAGTTTTGTTTGGCCACTAAAAATGCATTAATTTGACTTAAGTTTCATTTTATCAGACTTCTTTGGTCCTTCAACTCTTTCTATTTGCTCCACAAGTTATGTTATTTGGCAATAGCCTCACATCTTTTTTATCTATGACTTTTGTGTCCCAATTTGACAAATTAAAAATTTACCCTTGCTTATTTCCGAGTTTCTCGGATTTCCCGTTTTGCATTTAAATTATGAAAATTTCAAATTATACCTGCAAAATACCTTAAACATGCCAAAAACGACTAGGTATATTTCAAAGTTACAAAGACATACTTATCCCAAATAATTTATATTATTAATACCTTGTTTTATTTTATACTTATTCATCATTTTAATTTTTAATTTTATTTTAAGCCACAGTGGAAAATTCAATGTCCTCCATTAATCACTAAAAGTCTTAAGTTTTTTGGTCAAATTTAATTCAACACATGTTCTCAATTCACCTTGACTTTTCAACCGCTATTACAAAGCCTTCAACCTCTAAGATCCTACATGGCCTAATATACTTTGGCTTTACATCCTACCCCTAAAATAAATTTCATCCCAAAATTTGATCGACTTACTCAAAAAATAGCTAAACAAATTTGCGTATGTTGTCGCCAATTCTTCTTCTTCAAGTTCCTGTGTTGCTTCTTCTATCCCATGATGTGTTGCTACTACACCCTAACTGTAGGGATTATAAAGGTTCTTCTACATAAGACATACTCCGTGACTGCCATGGACTTCAAAGTCAACTAACCAAGTTGGATCTGGGATGCATTTCCTTAACATCGACACATGAAGGATGTTTTGCACATGTGAAAACTGCGGGGGCAGTACTAACTTGTACGCTATTGGGCCAATCCTCTCAACAATCTAAAAAGGCCCAACAAACCTAGGGGCTAGCTTCCCCTTATGCCCAAAGCAAAATACACACCTTTACGCAATACTTTATAAAGACCTAACTCTTCTTCAAATTCTAAGGGACCCTCCTCTATCTCGTATAACTATTTTGTCTATTCCTAGCAATTTTAAGTTTCTCCTACAAGACATATCTTTATGTTGTTTCTTAGACAATTTAGGGCCTCAACAAACGACTCTCCCCATTTCAGTCCACATAAGGTGATCTGCAAGGTCTTCCATAAAGTGTTTCATAAGGCGCCACAATACTGCATCGATAAATGCTTGCAACAAATTCATGCAAGGGTAAGTAATCTACCCAACTCTCCAATGACTACACATGCCCTTAACATGTCTTCTAAAATTTAGATTACTTTACCTGAATAATTCACATCCGCTCGGGGGATGAAAAGCACTACTAAAATTCAACTGAGTTCCCATGGCCTCTCTTGGGTAAACTCGCTAAAATCGTAGGTGAATTGGGATCTTTATCGCACACTATAGATAAGGGCATTCCATGCAGCCTCACAATCTCTATATGTATAACTTTAGCCAAGGAATTCATGGAATCAAAAGAGGTCTTCATGGCTAGAATGAGCTGACCTTTGTATGCGCCTCAATTACCCAAACAATTCTTCTTACTTATAGTCCTTGGCAATCCCACCACGAAGTCCATGGTGATATGATCCCACTTTCACTTGGGTATAGGTAGAGGTTGCAACAATCCTACGGGTTTATGATGTTCCGCTTCTTCACTTGTCAGAAAGCAATGTCCCTCTTCATCCACCCCACCGTAACTGCCTCTTCAAGTCTTGATACATTCAGACTCCTAGGTGTATAGTATATTTGGCCGTATGAGCATGTGCTGTACCTATTCTTCAACTTACATTCCTTGGGACACATAATCTCCCCTTTGAATCTTATGCCCCATCTACATGCATTGACCAATTTGCACCTGTCTTTAAAACCATGTGGCCTAAAAATTCACTCAGAAGCCAAAATGCACTCTTATCCAACTTTCCATACAACTGATGTCTTCTTAGAGTTTTAAGGGTGGTCACTAAATGTTGCTTATGCTCCTCCAAACTCCTTGAGTAAATTAATATGTCATCCATAATGACAATAAAAAAAGGGTCCAAGTAAGCACGAAACACTCCCATTCATTAGAACGATGAAAGCAAATGGGGGCATTTGTCAACCTCAACCAAGATGAATAGGAACTCAAAGTGTCCATATCCCTGCTCTAAATGCAAAGGTTGGGACATCCTTTTCTAATCCTGGGTTGATGATACCTGTCTGTAGGTTAATCTTGCTAAAATAATTCTGCCCTCTCAACTAGTCAAACAAATCATCTATTCTCGAAGAGGGTAATTGTTCTTCTCACAATGGACTCTATTCAACTCTGTAATCAATGCACAATCTTAAGGTGCCATCTTTCTTCACAACAATACAGGCTCCTATGGTGATGTGTGACGCTCTTACTTCATAACTATGGAAAGTGAGAGGACGCCACATAGAGCTAAGACCTGTAAACAGGCCTTTGGCAAATAATTGAGAACAACTCAAGCAAAAAGTCAAAAATGACATAATCTTACTTCAAAAGTCTGAATTCTAAAAATTTAAGACTATAAAATATAACTATGTAAAACTACCACCATAGTGGTGTTTAAAAAGTCCTGTACATATGCTTGAGTCTAAAAAAAAAGTACTTGTATCAATACAAGTTTCACTATAACAAAAAAAAAAATTACACAACCACTTTACAAAAAGAATAGGGTCTTACAAAGGGGAACTCCTAAGGTCGTGGTCAAGCCTCGACGAACGCTGGTGTCCTGCACAACTTTTAGCAGCCTACATGGATTAAACACTCATGCTAAGCTTATAGCTTAGTGAGGAAAATACATAAAAACAAAACCATTTATAACTATTCTCAAATACAGTAAACAAGCATGCAATATTATTTCAGGTAATTACATTTAACCATTTTCATGCTTATCAGGTTTATATATATATTCATCTCTCCCGTAAGAGTACATATCATACAATTCGGAACAGAAAGTACCCGAGGGTATACTACATTAGGGTACATAAGTATGCTGATGCATGATAAATTCTTATTTTCATAAGCATACTAGTCCTTATTCATGTACTTTGCATATAAATGTTTGTTTGCATAGACCAGTAAGAATGAATAACAGGTACATGGTATAGGAAAATTGTAGGTACAATATAAAGATAAAGATAGAGTGCCGGGTTAATCGAACAGGAGTGTCATAGCACTAATTAGAGTGTCAAGACTAAAATTGCGAGCCAGAAGATTAACTGTGAGTCACGGAGCACTAAATAGGAGTAAATGAAAGCACTAATCATGAGTGTCATAGCACTAGTATCTAGTTATTCACGATCCGGTTTTAAGCAGACATACAATTATATGTGATTCAAAACATTTTACAGAGGTCTAACCTCATTCATATTATTTCCTAGTCAATTCTTATGACCATAATTTTTTTTTTTTGAATAAATGACCATAATTTCTTCATGCATATCAACATGTTCAAGTCATATTACTATCATGAATTAACAATGTATTTTGCCAAAGAGGCCAAATTATTGGAAATGTTCTTCCCACTCAGAAACAGATTTTTCACCTTCACTTGCACAAATTTTCCGAATAAACGAGACATATTTTTTAATTCAAACTTCTTTCCCCGAAATGCTTATAATTCTATGAGTCTATTTTTAAGATAAATCGAATCATCCCATTCGGGATCTTACAACTTAACCTATGTCCAAAATACCGAACTCACCCAAGTTAAGAAATAAAACCCATATCTTCACTTCAGCTTCCCAAACCCATAATTGCTTCCTCACCCTCGGGCCGTAACATAACACCCGACTTCAACCCCTTAATTTCAGAGAGGTCTTTTACAAATACCATTTGGTTCGGGTTTCTTTTAGATAATTCAAGATACGGGTCTCATGTCTCATCCCAACCTTGAATCACTCAATTTGGAGGTCTGATGGCCAAGTTATGGCTAGACAAAGAGCAAGGATCGGGAAAAAGAAACGGATAGCACCTCGAACCATAAGAACCCTAACTCATTTTTCACACCAAACTCCGCCATTAAGGATCGAAAACAAAAGAACAACACAACAACCATAAAATAGATGAAGGAGATCCTAAACCCTAACCAAACTTCAAACCCTAAATAAAAATATACCCATAGATGAAGGAAGTTAGGATTTTCCTAACCTTGATTCTTCTTCTTCACTTCTTCTTCCTTTCTTCTTCACTTTACTTGAACAAGTGGAACCTTGAAATGGAGAACAAGCACACAAAAAAAATGCCTTCTTTCTCCCCCCAACGACGTCTCAGCTCACTTTGCCCAAAATGAAATCCTTCCTCATTCAAAGACAAGTTTTGGTCTTATCTCATTTGTTATAAGACCATGTTTGGCAAAAATATCATTTTTGGCTTAAGTTTTTCCCTTTTGCTATTTAGTCCTCAAAGTTCATTCTATTTGCAAGTCACTTCTATCATTATTCCAATAGCATATAATCTTCTTACATGTCCTTTGAGTCCCTTATTTGATGAGTGGCCATTATACCCTTGACTCTTGGATAAATTTCGGGTTATCATTTTCCTCTGCGATTAAGTACCCACGGTAAATTTGTTTGAATCGACAATATTTATATACCCTAAGTTCCTCTGCCATTAGTCAAGCTCTTTGCCCAGTATAGTGGTCTAGGGTCGAACACGGGGATGGGTTTTCATCCTAGAAATGATTTGCATAAGTGCACGAAGGTAAGGCTTTCTATTTGGACTTTTTGGATTTGCTTTAAAAACAGTGGAAGTAGGTTGAAAACTGAGAAATTGTAAAAACTGAAAATGAATTGTGAAAAGTTAACTTTGAAGATTTAGGTTACTAACTTGGTAAGTTAGGGCAAACAAGTGTCCTCGGGTTTTATCCTCGCGTTATGACAAGCAACCTATAGTCCATGCATAACGGATCTATGTTTAACCGCCGAAACCTCACCTTAGAAACAACTCCTATTTGAGTCAATACAGGTAGCTTATGCGGTTATGGCCCCTTTTCTTTGTTTGAAACCTAACATTCAATATCATCTCGGAGGCTCGTAAAGACCATCTAAGATTTTCTTGATTACATCTATCACTAATTATGCACCTTTGTATCCTAAAAGCATGGAAGTATTGGCCAAATCAATAACATTAAATGCTATCTATTTAATTTGAAACCCTAACATATAAATATCATTTTAGAGGCTCGTAAAGACCATCTAAGAGATGCAGTACCTCTCTCACTTGAATATGCCTTGGATCCTAAAGCATGGAGAGTATTGGCCAAGTGTGACATTCAATGTTATGAAACCCTATTTTGAAGATAAGGGCCATAAATACGATTACTTGTGACTTTCGGTACAAGAGAGGACAACATGCACATGCCCGCCACCCAGCTAGCTTCCTTCCTCTTCAAAGAAAGGAGGCTTAGCCAAGCATCTCTTGAGTTGTCATCCTCAAGAGGGGTGTTTGGCAGCCGAGAAAGGGAGAGAAAGAGGAGAGAGAAGAGAGAAAAGCAAAACCTAATTAAAAATATAAGACTTTATTTACAAAAATGAAAACTTACAAAAAATCTTCTCTCCCCCAAATTGTTGCTTAAATTGTTCCTTAGGTTACAAAACAAGAGGGGCTTATATAGGCCTCCTCAAGGTATGAAAATACCAAAAACCCTATAAAATTGGCTAAGTTATAGGACAATTAAGTAATACACCAAGTTTGGAGTCGGTTTGGCATTAATTACAAAGCATGAAGAGGCATCAATTTTCGCTAGGCTGCAAGAATTTTCGCTAACTAAGCGAAATGCAGTCTAAACGAAAACATGAAACCCAAGCTAAGGATGGCCAATTTAGCTGGCTAGCGAGATTTAGCTAGCTAAGCGAAATTCTTGTGAAATAGCCGAAATGGAGTTATTTTCGCTAGAGTAGTGCCTAGTGAAATTGGGATGGGTCTAGCGGTTTATGTTTTCGCTTAAGGTTGCGAAATTCCCGCTTAAGGTTGCAAAATTTTCAAGATCTTAGCTAAATTTTCGCAAGCTTAGCGAAAATTCCCACATTGTTGATCCTTCACGTTTCATCCTCGCTTCAACTCCGCATCCAATTTTCTTCACTTTGCCTTGGTTTTCATTGATTCTGTAATGTCGATATCGAGACTTGAATTCCAACTTCATGATTCATCCTTTGTATTGAGATTGAACTCCCAAGAGTGCACAAATACTACAAAATGTAACCAAAATACCTCTAAATGGCATGGGTGTTACTAAGAAGACTAGAACACTTCATCTGGGTATAATGACATGACACGCGCAAAAGTACCAAAACCTATCTAATATAGGGCTCAAAATTGCACTTTTTGGGGCATTAATCACACCCCCAACCGAAACGCTAGTCCTTAGCAATGCAAAATAAAAGGAGATGCATGTGGTGTTTTTCAAAAGGTTATTATTCAAAAGGTTTATGTACATATAAACAATACCTTAAACTAAAATTGAAATCAAATTTGAAACCGATATTTAAAGAATCAAAATCATAAGAGAACAATTTCAGGTCAAAACTGTCTCCATGATTCTCAACTTGAATTTCCACCTGCCTAATGGTTCTTTATGTAACCGGGACAGTTTAATAATTGCAAAATTTATTCCTCCCCAACCTAGCACCGACATGGCCTTAAGTCAGCTGAACAACCTAGATAAGGATAGCTACGCACTTCTTTCTCAGATTCAACTATATTGTAGGATGCAATGCTTAAAATTCGACCACCAAAGTCCGTAACTGGGGTCCACCGATGACTCCCAACCACTAAGGTTTGGGGCATCAAGCCAAAAGGATCTTTCACCACAAACCTAAAGCTCCCTGACCGAATGACTCCCGAAAATCAAGCACCTACAACCGTTAGACTCTACTTATCCACCATGTAACTTAACACTAAATCGATGACTCCCAAACTACCAAGGCTTAGGGGCATCGGGTTTCAAAGGTTCGCCATACACCCTCGACCGTGCTCGCTCTTACAAAACTTCACGACTTTATTTCTCTTTTCTTTTGCTTTTCTTTTCTTTTTTCTTTTTCCTTTTTGAAGACGACATTGGTCTTCAACCGGTGGCAACACAAACCTATCCTAGGTTGCCAACATGCTTAAGGTCACATGCAAAGCTTAAAGGAAGCAAACAAATTCACAAATTCTCATTGAAATAACTGAGTGCAAGGTGTGAATTAGCATGCGGGAGAAATTTCAAGTCGAGCATGCCGGAAACTGTATGACCAAAAATTGTTTCAAGCATGGAATTTGTTCTAACATAGAGGTGACAAATAGTGATTCAATTTTCCAACATGAAGCAATTCAATTGTCCAATTGTAGCAATTCAATTGTCCAATTGAAAAGAAAAACAATTACACATAGTGAAGGCACAAAACATGATATGTACAAAAAGCTGAATATATAAACTGAATAGCTTTTGATATAGCCAAAATGGCTAATACATGAATACAAAGCTAAACACAAAAATATCACCGCCTTACTATGGCTACTACATAACCTAATCAAGATCGCAGGCGCTGATGTCGATAACTATACAAAATCATAAAAGAGACCCAACCAATCTCACCACTGCGGGCGGTGGCGGTGGTGGTCCGAAGTCGTCACGCTGCAAACAGAACATCCAAAGAAGCGGCGGCTATGGCGGGTCCCCTCCGAATTTCAGAACATGAGGCACCTGTGGGTCATGGCACCGTGTCAAAGATGGAATGGCACCGGGCCAACCTCGACTCGGTCAGTCACAGAGATGCCACGAGCGTATAGCATCCATCACACCGGGGCCATCTCCTCTCGAGCTTCGGCATGACTGCACCTCGAATGGTGTGCCGACAGGATGGGCTAGGAGTATTAGCCGCAATTCGATATAGTCTCGTGGTGAGATGGAGGAACGATTCGGAATGGAGTCCTCCTGTACTCGGGCTCAAAGCAGGCATATCATCCGTGTGGTGGTCCTCAAACCCTCCCGACCCGCAGACTCTCCTCCGTCCCGTGGTCGATGTGGAAAGAGACGCATAGTCATCACCCGCCCGACTGACATGACCAAGGGGCATCTGACCTCATCTCAGCCCGGGCCCTCCGAACTTAGATGCTCAGAACGAACATAGGAGTCACATACAAGTAATGGAAGACTCGTGTGCCAGTCCTTCCGATGGACCTTCTCCTCGAACCGCAACAGAGGCCACTCACCAAACCGAGGGGTCAACCAAAATCCCCGAGATCCCGTAAAGCGCTCCAGATGGCTCCTCCTCCTCGCACATAATGCCGCAGAGGAATAGGCCGGGTGACGAATTGTGGTCAATCGCCAGCATCCGAGGCTGAGTCGCTCAGAGAACACCGACCCCGCCAGCGGTGTTCCTCCGCCGCTGCTCGACCATCTCCCCGTGAGGCGGTGGGCCCACCAGATCCCTCCACCATACGGCTTGCATGCGCAGCCCAAAGCCGCCGAAATGCTCCGATGCTCGAAGTACACCTGGCGCTTACCTATATCGAACCGAAGCTCATGGACTGCCTCCCCGGATGTCATGGAGCTGTAGAACTCGTAACACCACTCTGGAGCACACACCGCCGGAGCCGCGAAAGGTAGGAGTGAATACCCGATCAACCTCATAGACTCTGTGATCTAAGGTCGCCTCGCGGACGTCACATGACCCCGATGAAACTCACGTGGAGTCGCACATTCCCTAATGGGGTTCCCATTTAACAGCGGCCTCAACTTCGAGGCAGCGACACCGTGGTGATGAAGTCACGCTGATGTCACCGTGACTGGGAGGCCAAGAAGATGATGACCCGTCAGTCTCGATGCGGGCCCGCTGAGTGGTCGTGGGCCCTCCTAACTCTCCTCTGAGGCACATGTGATGGGGCCCGAGGTCCCATCCAGGTTCGATATCGCCGGTCCCAGAGGCCTCCGCACGCCTCCTGTGGATCGCGACGGCCGAATCGACTGAGCCGGGCCTCCTTCAGCGCATAAATCTCACCGAGCCGACGCGGACCCACCCCGAGTACGAACCATACCGAGCATCGAAACAAAGTAATCGAAAGGCTCACCACCGAAATGTAGCCGAGGCTCAGATGTTCGAATCGAGGCTCTCCCTGGCGATCGAATCACTCGCGTAATCGATAATTAAGGCTCATCAAGTCGCAATAAACCGCCTGGATAGCCAAACAAGGCTCGGAGAATCGACAAACACCGGGATTGTAAGGGATTCAAAAGCTGAACCAAAGGTACGGCAGTCCTGAACTGACAATGGAGGCTCACTGAAGGCTCACACCGCCAAGTCCGACGCGTTGACCTGGCCGTGATGGGCGCAACAGTGGAAGTCATCCGGCGCAGCCACCGCCGTACAGAGCGGTGGCTCTAAGAAGAAATGCGACAGCAGATTTAGCCAACAAGGCCCTAAGCAGAACTCGGCTCCTGGCCACCAGCCAACGGCTACAAAGGGCAGAGGCAAAGGTCCACGGCTACAAGTAGCGACGGAACCTGTGGCTTCTATATAGGCTTTGCTAGGGGAGGGGAAATATTAAGTGGCATTTTGGCAAACCCCCTCCCCTATTTATATAGACATTTAACGGCAGCCGAAGGGTCTCCTGCCCAATTTCGCTACTTCTGGCGAATTTGGCCATGCTAACTTTCCTGAAATCCAAAAATTTTAAATTAAACATTACTACTATAAAAATTATTATTATAAAATTTAATATGTAAACTATAAATAAAATTTAACAAACAATACTATACTATATAAACAAAGTACTAAAATATTAAAAATTACTAAATTAAAAAGTTTGCTAAAAATAATTGAACTTAACTAAAATTTACTAACTTAAAACAAAAGAAAACATGGTGAACTCACTGCTTATGAAACACCGAACCGCTCATTCCTCAAAATTTACCCAAGGGGGTCACATGAGAATGATCTCCTCAACCCCCGCAGCAGCCCGCTGCTCCACGTCGGGTGGCCAATCGCCGAACGCCCTCACAAATGGCAAATTTCTTGAACTGAGCACTGGGCTTGCAATTTCGTGGCCGCTGCGCGACCAAATCTTCTTCATCTCCCGACCGACACCCCGCACCTCGGCACTTTGTTTTTTCCCGCACACTGAGACTCAATTGAAACACTTTCTAATTAAATTTACTTTCGCCTAACAAATTTTGCTTGTTGTTCATATGAAAGATGTTTAACTCCAAGGTCATGTTACCAAACGTGAGTCGCATGACTCCATCTCAAGAATTTATTATTGCATCAAGTCAGGGCCGTAAATGGTCTTCCTAAGATGATTGGTACATGATTGGGTTCATTTGCAATTGGCTCAGTGTCAAGCACTACAAAATCTACTGGGTAGTAGAATTTGTCTATTTTCACAAGGACATCCTCAACTATCCCCTTAGGGATTTTCACTGATCTATCGGCCAATGATAGTGTGATGTTGGTAGGTTTAAGTTCACCTAAACCTAGATGCTTGTATAAATCGAATACCTTATTAGGTTCACACTGCCCTAAATCAAGCAATGATTTGTCTTATAATTCTACCAATATCGATCAAATTGTGGAGATCCGTGATCTTTTGTATTTGACAGATATTTACTTTGAATTATGGTAATTGGTATGTTCAAGAGAAATGCCTTCTTCCTCAATGCCTAACCCTTTGACAGTAAAGATCTCAAAAAATTTTGCATAAGCAGTGGACTTGTTTGATTAGGTCCAAGAAAGGTATGTTAACCTTCACTACTTTAAAAACCTCAAGAATGCCCGCTTGTTGAGTTGCCTCTTCTTTCCTCTAAGTGCTTGTGGAAATGGAGGTGGTATACGGTATTTCATTGAATCTACTTAGAATATGCCTCAGAATGCACTTCTTCTCCTCGCCTAGGTTCTTCAACAGTTTTGGGGCATAGGCTGATCAACTTCTTTTCACTCCAGTACTCATGTTCCCTTTAACTTCATCCATTCCCGATCTGGGTTGGATTTAATCTCTACCTCATGAATTCTCGATTTGGAAGTGTTTCAGATGGAAACTCCTTGTACCTCTCAAGCAACTTATTGATCTTTGTGATTGAATACCGGTAGGTTATCAATTTTTTGTTGAGATTGCTCAAGCCCATCTATTCTTATTCGTACTTTCTTACAAGATCAACTTTCAGGCGCTTGCACATTGATTCCTTTTTGTTCCTCAAATGTGCTGCCTACCACTTTACTCAAATTAATATGGCTTGTCTTACGTGAAGAGGATGATGGTTGTTGTGACTGTGAGGGGGAACCAAACTGAGGTTTGGCCCCTGGGGGTACATAAGCAGGGGGGTTGGGTCTCCATGCAAGGTTAGGGTGATTCCTCCAATTGGAATTGTAGGTATTACCATATGGAGCATTGGATTGTTGTGGCTTGTATTGTCCTGGCATGTTGCTTGCACATTCTCGACATCAAATCCTTTCACTGTTGTGCTATAGGACATGGTTCTAATTGGCATTGTGGATTGGAAATTGCAAGGATTGGATCACAGATTTTCGGGCCACCGCATGCACCTCTTGGAGCTGTTTGCCTTCAAGCTCCTCCACCTTCCTTGCTAGGGTTGAAATCCTAGCTCTCATCTCTATTTCTTCTGGCAGTGCATACATCCCACCCCTTGAGTTAACTGTGGGTCTCATCCTTTCCATTTCCTCTGTATTAGGGCTCACTTAACCTAGAAGTTTCCAAACACGTACTTAAAACCTATGGCTTCATCAGATGCTTACTTAGAAAGTCTCCCCACACATGGTTTCAAAGCCGCTCATGCAGAGACATACTACCATCGGAGACATACCACCGTAAGTGGTTCACCAACATCCAGTGTCAAACCCATGGTGTGGGCCGGTCAGCGATGGTTTCCATAAATGCTCCCAACAACGGTAAAATCTCTCCTGCATCCTGAGCTACCCAAGGTATAAATTTGTCTTTTCAAATTATTGGTTTTATGAGCACTGAAAAACTTCTTCAGGAATTCGACTTCTGACTCAGCCCAATTCCCTGGTTCCTAGGCCTCAATAGGATTGAGCCATATCTTGGCCTTGTCCTTTAGAGTCAATGGAAATGCCTTTAGCCAGCAAATCCATGTCCATCATACCTTCCTTAAGGTAGTACCAGACCTCCTCAAAATCCTAATAGTGTGGATTTTGTTTTCCATACCATGATATGTGGGGGAGTAGAGGTGCAAAATATGGCCTGTTTGCTACATCTTGACGGGAGGAATGATACGAGGATGGGCGCCCAACTCTGGGAGGGTGGATGTGATCCCTCATGGTTCTAGGCATTTGGATTCATGGGGGTTCTTTGGTTGACTTCATTGTTCCTCGGGTATGGGATCCATGGTATCAGTATGTACCAGCTTCACTAAGCCGGTCGAGTTGTGTACTTATCCTATGCGAGTCTACGATGTGTCTATCGACATTTGCATAAACACCTGTTACAAAAGGAATTGGCTAAGAGACAACAAAAGAGAACTAACAAAGCTTGCAAAAGGTTAAAATTAACTACTAAATTTAGTGACCTTAAAAACAAAAACGGTCTGATTCTTGCATAGTGAAACCAATGGCGGTTCTACTTGGCCAGTGACAAAAAGGGTAAAAAGGTTACCTCCACTTGTGATGTTGATCACAAGTACACGTCAACTTACCATTAGTAGTTTGGCACCATCCCGGCAAGCGGCGCCGTTTGATTCGTGCCACGGTAGGGCATTTGATCAACTTAATATTTATATACCTAGAGTTATCACCTCTTGTTCCAGCTCTGCAATTATAGTAGTCTAAGATTTGGTTTCACGGGGATGGGTTTCATCCTAAGTAGTTGCATAAGTGCACGAAGGTAAGGCTTTCTATTTGGACTTTTTGGATTTGCTTTAAAAACAGTGGAAGTAGGTTGAAAACTGAGAAATTGTAAAAACTGAAAATAAATTGTGAAAAGTTAACTTTGAAGATTTAGGTTACTAACTTGGTAAGTTAGGGCAAACACGTGTCCTCGGGTTTTATCCTCGCGTTATGACATGCAACCTATAGTCCATGGCATAACCGGATCTATATTTAACTAGCAAACCTCACCCATGAAACAACTCCTATTTGAGTCAATACAGGTAACATGCAGTTATGGCCCCTTTACTGTTTGAAACCTAACATTGATATCATCTCGAAGGCTCGTAAAGACCATCTAAAGAACAACAGTACATCTATCACTAATTATCTACTTGTGTATCCTAAAGCATGGAAGTATTGGCCAAAATCAATAACATTAAATGCTATACAGCCCTAATTTGAGAAACCTAACATATAAATATCATTTTAGAGGCTCGTAAAGACCATACAAGAAGTCACTGATTACCTATATTGAATATACCTTTGGATCTAAAGCATGGAGAGTATTGGCCAAATTAATGACATTCAATGTTATGCAACCCTATTTTGAGAAGATAAGGGCCATAAATACAGTACTTGTGACTTTCAGTACAAGAGGACAACATGCACATGCCCCACCACCAAGCTAGCTTCCTTCCTCTTCAAAGAAGGGAGGCTTAGCCAAGCATCTCTTGAGTTGTCATCCTCAAGAGGGGTGTTTGGCAACCGAGAAAGGAGAGAAATAGAGAGAGAGAGAGAGAAAGCCAACCTAATTAAAAATATAAGACTTTATTTACAAAAAATGAAAACTTACAAAAATCTTCTCTCCCCGAATTGTTGCTTAAATTGTTCATAGGTTACAAAACAAGAGAACATATAGGCCTCCTACTCAAGGTATAATACCAAAAACCCTATAAAATTGGCTAAGTTATAGGACGAATTAAGTAATACACCAAGTTTAGGTCGGTTTGGCATTAATTACAAAGCATGAGCATGCAATTTTTATTTAGGGCTGCGAGAATTTGCGCTAACTAGCGAGGGTAAAGTCTGCGAAACATATTCGTAAGGATGGCCAATTTCCCTAGCTAGCGAAATTTAAGCTAAGCTTGTGAAATTCTTGTGAGTAAGCGAGGGAAATCAGTTATTTTAAGCTAAGAGTGGGTGCCTAGCGAAATTGGGATGGAGTCTAGCGAGGAAATTTGGTATTTAAGCTAAGGTTGCGAAATTTAAGCTAAGGTTGCAAAATTTTATATCTTGCGAAATTTTACTAGCTTTCATATCTACGTATTCGATCCTTCTTTGCTTTTCATCACGCTAAGCGCATCCAATTTTCTTCACTTTGCCTTGGTTTCTCATTGATTCTAGAAATTGGTTGATGGTGGAACTTGAATTCCAACTTCATGATTCATCGCTGTATTGAGATTGAACTCCTAGAGTGCACAAATACCTACAAAACAATCAAAAATACCTCTAAATGGCATAAGTGTTACTAAGAAGACTAGAACACTTCAATTGGTATAAATGACATGATTAATGCGCAAAAAGCACTCAAAACCTATCTAATATAGGGTTCAAAATTGCACTTTTTGGACATTAATCAAGCACTTAAATTCCGAAAAAATACAAATTTTACTTTTATTATACCTCTAAACTGTAATAAACTATTAGACATATTGGGGTGTTACATGATGTGTACTTGGACGAATAAAGTCCTTATCAAATAATTCTTCCAAGTTTTAATTCCACCAATGCGCATGGGGCCATTCATAAAGGGACTAAAGATAGGAAGTATCCACTGGATAGACTCAATAAATCAAACTCCTATGAGGTGGTAAATCTTAATAGATAATTTGGAAAGGCATCCTGAAACCCTCACCACTAGAATATTTACAGTCACTTCTACACTTTCTCCTTATTGTCAAGGTAAGCTAAACATTGACCCCTTTCCAACATATACTACTAACATGGGTCAAGGGTATGAATGGCGAACTAGAGAATTTTCCCAAAACAAGAAAATTTCAAACCCATATGAAAATATATTGTGTTATCCTACGATGTGACCACATCAATAAGAAACCACTATACACTGATAACCAATCCCTTCCCAAGATGACATCATATCCGAGCATGTCTAAAATATAAAATTAGCTTGCGGTGCTCTATCATCAAGGTAAATATACCGTTCCTTGCCAATCTTACACCTCTAGAGTTCATATGCATAGGAACTCAATAGCCATTGAGTTTTTCTACTCTCTGCACTTTCAATCCCAATGAAGTCAACACACGATTTAGAAATAAAGGAATGAGTAGCACGAATTATCAAATAAAACACACACCCAGTGTTATACACCTAGAATCTGCACATATACGCTAAGGTATGCTTGGTCCTGATGGGGTTAGAGCATAAAATTTTGTTGTTGCTTGCCTTCCTTTGCCCTCCCCAGCACGTGATCCACTGAATGATTGCATCCTGGCTACCCATAGAAAGTGTCTGTGGCTCTGCATTCTTTGAGGAAATTAGAGTGCCAAATGGATTAGGTAGTGAGAAGCGAGGAGGCTGAAATGGTAAAGGCGGAAGGCTACATTTGAGGAGGTTCCTTGAGATTGGAACTAATATGAGAGCACCCTAATGACAAGCCTTCCACAGATGATCTCCTACCCCACATTCATAGCACGCTCTGTTGGTTACTGCCCTTGGAGAATCTTGCTCACTTGTCCCATGAAACAATGAGCGTCACCCATACTGTTGGTTTTGTTGTCTTTGTTGCTGATTTTGGGGCTTTCTTTGAGAACTTTCTCCCACCTTATGTTCCTCCTATCCCCTTTCTACTCAGTTTGATAAGTGTCTTTAATGTCGGCTCCACAGTAGGGTTCTCTTGACTAATTCCCTTGATGGCCCGATAGGACTACCACATTTCTAATGGCATGCCTCGATCACTGTTGAAATCTCCTTGCCTTCTCTCCCACTCCTCAGTAACTGACATTTCTAAGGTAAATCAAGACAATTCAGAAAAATGGGACTCATATTCCATCATTGTCATAGTTCGCAGGATGAGGTGTTCAAAGTCTATCCTTTTAGTGTGTATACCTCTCAAAGAGTATTTATCGCGGAAGATCCTCTGAGTGATTCTGAGTCATCGGCCGATGTATGAGCCTGTTTCATAGTCTCCCCAAAATCCACCTTATTCCACTAACATAAACGCAAAACCAACTTGTCCTCGTGGGATATATAACCCATCAAAAATCCCCTTGATACGCCTTAACCAATTTTCCTCTAATCCAGTGTCTAGTTCCCCAGCAAAAGATGGGGGTTGCATCACCATGAATATCTTCATGGCCTCCATTTGACTTATGTTTTCTCTAGTTGGGGGAGACCTCCTTTGGGAATGGTCAAAGTCGTCTTGGGCCTGAGCGCCTCCTGACCTCCCTGATCCTTGGGCCATCATCATCTACAGGGTTTCCATTAGCTCTCTTCTAACCTCTCTCATTTCTCCTCGCATTTCTTCTAGTTCTTCATCTCTTTCACTTCTCCCTCTTCTTGATCTCCTCGTCATCTCTCAAATTAATACGATGTTTGAATCCTTCTCTCGAAGTGAGTAAAGAAATTTGCAATAACCATTTGTCTTTTATCAACCAGCACATTTCATCAATATCAATGTGAAACACCCTATGCTAATACCAACAAACACCATGCGAGGAAAAAATGAAGAAGGAATGTCGTGTCAAACCATCAATTGATCACACATTTAGAAGTTTACAAATATCAACCTAATAACACAACAACACAACAACAAAGATAAACAATTACACAACAACTATATCTATTAATCATAGATTTGAGAATTCACAAACATTAACTCAACCATACAAAATAGCACTAACAATCAACTGACAATCAATTCATTGGTTAGGCTCACAGTAGGAATTTATGAACAGTAGTTTAACAATACATAGTATATCACACTCTAAAATAATAATAATAATAATAATAATAATAATAATAATAATAATAATAATTGTAGTAAAAATAAACTTAGGCTTTGATACCACGTTGTCACGACTGGTTTTTAGAGCAACGAGCTTGGCCCATGACCACTGATCGAATGTTTGACCACAAGGATACTCGATTCCAAGTTGACGGAGTCAATCGCAGTTTTTATTTTTTTTTCTGCTCTTGACCGCCTCTTCAGTGCATAAGACACGTGTTGCTTTTAACATTAAGACACAACATCCACTCTAATAGAGAAGTGAGGATCATCTCCCGAGTCCATAGCTCTGAGTTTAGGGCAATAAGCCACCCATAAAAAATACATTCTCTGGGAACTGATCCATTATAAATAGCAAGAGTACTAGTATTATAACAAAATGTGACTCTGAAGTGAGACAATACACAAATCACCTTCAAGCCGCTCCAGGGACCTCCACGAAAGGTATTTTGAAACTTTTTTGTATGCGCTGAGTCATCGGGAGTTACATACGCATCTTAAAGTCATAAAAGGGAGCGGTGAGCATTGCCATGTGCTCGAGTGGGTGCTCTAGCCCCTAAGGGGATATGAGAAATATGGCTAAGATTTAAAAAAATAAACCATAAATACAAGTGATTAAATACCAAAAACAAGAAAAAATTGGATAAATAATTCACATAAAGTCAAGCAGCACAAGCATCAACTCACAACCAACACACTCACATCATTCACCAAATGATTTAGCAATCAACATGATGCAGAAAAAATGTGAATGAAATGCAATTGAGTTGTTATGCAATGCACTATTATTCTCAAACTTTCACTGAAAGATATGCATTCATACCCTAATACACTCCCCATTTAGAGTATTTCCGGAGTAAGGTTTTGTGTCTTTCATACTAAGGATCTCTTTCCCCTCTTAATTCGCCTCTCATGAGCCTTTCTCTTTCATCATTATTTCACAAGCATGCACATGTCATATCAAAATTCTCAAAAGTTCTATTTCAACATTCTCAACCCTTAATGGAAATTTCATAACCTTACATCAATTCCAAAGTCATCATTTTCATATTCGGACACATTACAAAGTCCCGAATAATTAATATAAACATTCACATTCACCCCAAACAGAAGTTTTTCAACATTTTCACTATACAAAAGTTTCTAATTCCCACATTCAAGCTTTATAAAGTCCCAAATAATTGATATAACATTTGTTCAACCAAATAATTCTCAACCTTTAAGGGACCTTCATCACCCCAACTAAGGACATTAAATTCATAATAATACACATACTACGAGCTCGAATAGTGCTTCAACATTGAGAACCACACAAATAATTTTTCTAACACATCAAAAAAGAAGGATATGTTAATCTTACCTCACTGCAAAAGTTATCTGTTCCATGTTAACTAAGACAAACATAAAGTTCCTTAAATAATAAGGATAGTTGTGTAATATTATTCTTAATAATCTTGGTTATGAGGAAAAAAAATTATGATGAGAATATAAGTGTAAAACCCGTGAAAATTTAAAATTTAAAATTTTCAGATAAAAAGGGGGCAAAACGGTAGTTTACCGGAATAATCCAAAGAAAAGTTGGGATTTTTCTAGATCTCGGATGACAAAACGGATTGCACCGTTGGAATTTTCTCGTGAAAATTAGCTACCCAGTCAAATTTCGTTGAATTCCGAGATAGTCGAATTTTCCACGTATTCAGATGCGTGTCGAGGGCGACACATGTGAGCCATGCGGATGACACATGGCCAACCATGTGGTGACACATGGCAAGCCATGTGGTGACACATGGCAAGCCATGTGAGTGACACATGGCAAGCCATGTGTCACAATGCATAGCAAAGGCATGCATGTGTGACACCATGTGTCCAACATCATGCCTATATAAGGCTCACATGGGCTGTTGAAGGTAGAGACAGGGAGAGCTCCAAACCCAGTCCGATGGAGCAGCAAGGAGAAGAGGAAGGAGGAAGGAGAAGGAGGGAGGGAAAGGAAGAGAAAGGAGGAAGGGAGGAAGGAAAGGAGAAAGGAAAGAAGAAAGAGAGAAGAGGGGGGAAGGGGGGAAGAAGAGAGGAAAAAGAAAGAGGAAGAGGAAGGAGTGTTGCGCAGTGAGCAGACCTGGACGACAAAGAACCCGGAACTGCGCTACAAGAGGTAGGTTTCCTCCTGGCGCTGGTTATTTTACGCCTAGGGACGTGTAATGGCCCCTACGGGTTTTGTCTGATTACAGGCGGAATTGTATGTTAATGGTTTGTTTGTGATTGTGTGATGGTCAAAGACCAGTTTTACGGGGTTTCGGAACTGTCCAAGACCGAACATTGTGTTCTGGGATGGCAAAATCCCGAGCATAATAGCAAACGGGGGTGTGCCCAAATTTCCGCACACCCTTGTGAATCGGCCGTGTCAACTTTGGACTACCATAACTTTCTCGTCCGAACTCCGATTCTCGCGTTCTTAGACTCTACGGAAAGCTCGTTGAGTCTAGAATTTAATAAGATAAAGTGCTCAGCCAAAATGTAGACTGAACATTGGGCTGGGTCACGGGTATTGACATAGTCCGTTACGGTTTCGAACCGTTTTGGAACCGGTTTGTAATCGAAATACTTGGGACGCATATGGCACGAGCAAAGAGATTTTGTGTTGGATGTTTTGTGGTATTTACAAAAGCTGGACTTTCTAGACTAAGTCAGTTATTCCTTAGGCCAAGCATGGCGGTTATGACCATGAATGGTTAATGTGTTGTGCCATGAATTCAATGAGATGCCCAGACATGTAAAATTATGTGATAAAGATGGAAATAATTATATGCATTGGGTTGTATGACAAATCTTTTCATGTCTCGGCCCAAGAACATAGTTATGGCATTACTAAGTAATGGTTGGAATTATTTATTTTTAATACGTAACTTGGTGATAATATGAGCATGAATGAGGCGAATGATAGAAAAGATGTAGTGCATGTTTTATGTGATGTAGTAGTTGAATATGTGGAATATTAACATGACTGCATGTATGTTAAAGATATGAAATGTTGTGTGCATTAGACATGAGTGTTCATAGCACACACATAGTGCATGGTGTAGAATATCCATGTAGAGGTCTTCATACATTGGTCATGGGTTTTTGAGTCTGATGCCTAGTGGTGATGGTTGATGGTAACACCACATTACATGAAAGTGTGTTCATAGTGCGATTTGCGCTGCGTTTGGTGTTGAATGATGTGAGCATGATGAATGGACGAAGTCCAATTGGAGTTCCACGATTAAATAAAAAATGGAAAATGAAATGTGTTGGGCGTAGCAGAAGTGGGGATAGATACCCCCTCATGTGAAAAGCTTGGCTTACAGTTAGATAGTGTATCCACCCCGGTGAAAGCCCGAAAAATGTCGGAGGGTGCAAGAGACCGAATGAGTGAGACGAAAAGTTACGTGCCTAAAAAGACACAAATGATTGATAACATCTCATAGACTACGAGGTTGGGAGATGGGTGGGGTGGCTTCGGTATTGATTTCCATTTACTTGCATTGGGTAGTGGGTCGAGGTTGACTGGTACTTGGGGCATAAGTGTCGTCTCATACATGCATGTATATTTTCCATGAAAATGGGGAGCCCGAAGCATGCACGGATTGGTGGTTGTTGTGAAATGATCACTTGCCGTGCCTGGGTGGGAATGGCCCTTGTGGGATTTGTCTGCGGGCGTTAGCTCACCCAGTTGTGGGACCCCCTTTAGTGCAGGGCCAGGTATAGCGAGATGGCACTCCTTAGGTAGGGATTATGAAGCGGAGCAGGCTGTGTATGATTCTTGTTTTATGTATATATTATAACGAACTAGTTTTAATATATGTTTTGTATTAAGAGTGATGTAGTAACTCTTGGGTCTATAGAAATGTATGGTCTTGTAACCGTATGGACGAGTATGGATGATGGGCCATATTGGGTCATTTTACTCAAGTATGGGTCTCATGATATGAGACACCACACGAGGTTTCTAAAATGAGTTGGCCAGTGGTCAGCCGGGACCACCTTTTTGGGGTGTACGGCTTGGTATCAGGCATAGTGCAGTACCTAGGGCTTGAGGGATTTGGGCTTAGGCCACGGTCATTAAGGTATAAGAGCATCACAGCTTGGTATAGCTTAGTGTCGGAGCTTCGATTAGAATTACCTAGTGCTCGAGAAATTGATATCCAGATCATATTTTGGTATCAAGGTCTAGGTAGGAGGTTACCTAGGAGTCCACGGGACAGGATTAGATCACAGCATGCATTGTGTGTTTTCTTATGTATGCTTTGATTGTAAGTGCGTGATTGTATGTTACAAAATTGTGTGAATTACTATATCGTGGTACGGGCGTATATGAAATACGAACACTAGGGTTGAAACATAATCTTAGGAGTTCAACGACGGATAGTTCGAGAAATTAGGTCTGATACTTGGTTGGCGTAATCATTAATAGTAGGACATGAAAATGATTCTAAACTTGTTGTTGATTTATGTAGATGATAAGTAGAGGAAGGGGGCTTAGAGGTTGAGAACTTAGACGAACCACTACATGTGAATTCTCCCCTAGGGACTAAGGCGAGAATTGATCGGATATGTCGGGGATGTGAGTTAGAGATCTCCGGGATTCTACTCATGGTGGACCTTCAAGTCATGGACATGTCAGAGTTCGAGGTCATCCTCGGGATGGACTGGTTGACGGCACATTGGGTTGTCATAGATTGTGATAAATGAGATTCTGCTTTACACATCGAGACGGTACTTGTGTTGTTGTGTTTCGGGGGAATAGGCACGTGCTTTACCCCATCTTTGCCCTGGGTCACAGTGGCGAGCGGGTTGGCGAGTTGGCTAGCCTTCTAGCCTTACCTTGGAGGCGGTGAGGCAGGGATATGAGTCTACCTCGGGTGGTTCGCGATGCGAGGATATTTTCCGAGCGAGCTGCGGGATTACCTCCGGGGATGGGCTTCTTCATTGAGTTGTATCACAGTGCGTCGCCCCATTTCTATGACTCCATAGGATGGCACCGGTTGAGTTGGGGAGGCTCAAGGTCCCGGATACGGGAGTTCTTGATGAGGTTTCATTAGACCAAGCACTTCACCATGGGGTGCTCAGGTTCTATTGCGAAGAAGGAAAGACCCTTCGACTATGCATCGATCTGAGACGGTGAGCAGGTTACAATCAAGAATCGGTATCATTACGGGATTGATGACTTATTTGATCAGGCGAGGGATCTGAGTCTACTCGAATGAACCTTCGCCTTTGGTTACCATCGGTTAGCGAGGATTAGGGAGCGGACATCCTTAAGATAGCGTTCGGGGACGGTATGGGCACTAAGTTTGGTGATGCCACTTTGGATTGTGAATCTTGCAGCGGCGTTCATGGTGATGACCAATTCTTTCAGGCACCTTTATTTAGATGTCAATTTATGATTGAACTGTGTTGATGGCCATACGATCTCTTAGTCGGTGGAGCATGAGGATCACTTGAGTCATTCTTTGAAGCTGGGGATCATCTGTTTGTGCGGAGGCTGAGTGAGTGTGAGTTTGGCTTCTTGAGGTGGGTTTCTTGGGGCAGCGTGGTATCAGCTTCAAGCGTGTTGTGACTACCGGAAAGTTGGGCGTGATGATTGGAAGGCTGAAGTGATCACGAATGTGTTGGGATTGGCGTTATTCTGGGGAGGTTTATAAAGTTTCTCGACTAGTATTTACCTTGGCGGTGACTGCGCAGAGTCCGATTGCGATTGTTTCATGGCGAAGCGTTACGAGTGAAGAGGAAGCTTACTTCGACTCTATTCTAATAATTCGGAAAGGACGGTACGATGTCGCGTGATGCTTAGGATGTTGCGGGGTGTGTTTACGAATCTGGTCGGGAAGGGTTAGTAACATGGTTCTCGGCGGAGTTGAAGAATCACGAGCAGAATTACCCCGCATGACATGGAGTTGCTGCCGTAGTCTTCGCCCTGAAGATTTGGCGTCACTACTTATATAGTGGCTTGGCTCGAGGTGTTTAGGACCCACAAGTCTGAAATCACATCTTCATGGCGAGACTCAACATGAAACATGGTGGGTCAGAGTTTTGGAAGATTATGACACCACTTTGCATTACCATCCGGTAAAAACAATGTGTTAACAATCTTAATGAAAGTCACGAGAATGCCAGCTATGATATAGCTTCCCGGGGAGTGGCAAATGCTCGAGATATTGAGATTCAGGCTGCGATCGATGGCGAGGCTCGGGGGTACCTTAAGGAAGTATGATGGCTACCGCGTCTCTCGGCGAAGTGATAGAATCCTAGTTATGGATCTGCGAGGAGACTAGTATCCATCGAGAGTGATCGGTCGAATTTGTGATTGAAGAATTTGGGTATCCACACAAACAGTAGTCATGCTGAGCACCAGGGGACGGATTGTGGTCTCCCAATCGAGTTTGAGGAGGGAATCTCAAGGAGTTCCATTGCTCCGATTTGTTGTGCATCAATTGGCACGAAGATGTATCATGACCTTAAATCTTGATTATTACTAGGCGGGGATGAAGGGCATCTGCCAGGTTTTTGTCAGACGATTGTCTCACGTACTAGCAGGTCAAGGCTGAGCACTAGAGGCCCTGGTGGGGCTACTCAGCCATTGGAACTGTGGATTGAAGTGGAGCTATCACGATGGACTTTGTGACTCGCTGCTATGATGGTGTGGATTATAGTGGGCGGCTACCTTGGTATTTGTTACAGCCGTCTGGATGACCTTCACACTAGAGGGAATAACGTTGTATGCTCTGGGGAGATAGTACGGTTACGCTGGGGTTCAGTCTCTAAGCGCCGGATCAGGTTCTCTCGGTTTAAACTGAATTGGAAGAGTTTCCGAAGGCCAGCAAGACCTATTTGTCGATCAGCGTCTATTTCTTACGTCCTTAGATGGATGGTGATCGAAGCGAATTTATTAGTTTTAGAGGACATCTGCTGAGTATGGCGTCTTGGTTATCTCAGAGGATGTTTGGGAAGGGTGCTTTGCCTTAGTGAGTCGCCTCTATGCGGGTTATGGGGTGAGTGTCGGATGGCGCCCTGAGGCTCTCACGGAGGCCATGTGATGCGATATGTTGGACAAGGTGGGAAAGCTCCATCTTGTCGAGATTTGATTAGAGACACCTCGAGAGGAAGGTGGGTACAGTCAGGAACGTCTCACGCTATTTGCTCAGCCCAGAGCAAAGGGATTCGCAGATGTACTCGGCGACCTTTAGAGTTCGAGGTGGGCGATCGTATCTTCTTGAAGGTGATGCACAAGGAAGGTGATCAGATTAGGAAGCGAGGGTGTCGCCTGAAGTGCATTGGACCCTTGAGTATAGAGGGTGGGGCATCGGTTGCGTGTCGGTTAGCGTTGCCGCCAGTTGTCGACGTTCATGAGTTGTTTCACGTATCTATGCCTCCCGGAAATACCACTCCGGATCCATATCAGTAGTTAGGAGAGCTTATTTGTTGATGCGGATGGGACCTTGAGGGAGGGGACAGTCGCATTATCATGGATGTAGGAAGCAGGTTTTTCGCTGATGGAAAGATCGACCGAGGCTTGCAAGGTGTTGTGGCAACACCGGTCGAGGGAGGCGACATGGGGCGTGAGGGACACGGTCTGAGCGCGTGTCCTTCTTGTTCGAAGCGGAGGTGGTTTCTGAGTCATTAATGTTTCAAATGACTGTTGCATGCATGTGTTTGAATGTGTATGTATGCGAAAATTCAGACGAGAAATTATTTTTGGGGGAGGGGAGTGTAAAACCCCGTGAAAATTTAAATTTGAATTACCCGGATAAGAGCAAAAAACGGTAGTTTCACAGGAATAGAGAAAGAATTGGGTTTTCTAGATCTCGGATGACAAAGCGGATTGCAGATTTGGAATTTTCTCGTGAAAGTGGCTGCAGTCAAATTTTATTGAATTAAGGTCAGTGCGATTCATTATTTCGAGGAAATGCGTGTGGACGACACATGGCGAGCCATGTGGATGACACATGGCCAACCATGTGGATGACACATGGCGGCAGCCATGTGGAGTGACCTATGGCAGCCATGTGTCACAATCTTGGCAAAGCATGTGACTATGGCATGCCGTAATGATAACGCATAGCTCTTGCCATGCCTGTAAGGCTCATGAACATTGGTAGAGCAGGAGAGCTCCAAACCAGTCAGTCTTTGAGCAGCAAGGAGAAGGAGAAGAGGAAGGGAGGGGAAGGAGGAAGGAGGAGGAAAGGAAGAGAAAGGGAGGGAAAGGAAAGGAGGAAGGGAGGAAAGAGGAAAGAAGGGAGAAGGAAGAAGAAAGGAAAGGGGGAAGGAGAGGGAAAAAGAAAGGAAGAGAGGAAGGAGTGTTCTTGCGGAGTGAGCGGACCGGACTGACAAAGAACCAGGCTAGCAGCCACAAGGGTGGTTTCTCTGTCAGTTAATTTTATGCCTAGGGGCCGTGTAATGGCCTACGGGTTTTGTCCGATTTTCCGGGCGAATTTGTATGTTGTGTGGTTTGTTTGTGATTGTGTGATGGTCAAAGACCAGTTTTACGGGGTTTCGGAACTGTCCGAGACCGAACATTGTGTTCTGGGATGGCAAAATCCCGTATGTCATGACGGGGGTGTGCCCAAATTTCACTTTACCTGAATCGGCAGTAATCAACTTTGGACTACCATACTTTCTCGTCGAACTCCGATTCGCCCGCGTTCTTGGATTCTCTGGAAAGCTCGTTGAGTCTAGAAATTTAACAGAATAACGTGATCAGCCAAAATGGCAGACTGAACATTGGAAGCTGGTGCGGACTGTTGAGCATTGTCGTTCACGGTTTCAGGAACTATGTTTTGGGCCGGTTTGTCGAAATGCCCAGGGTATGGCTGAGCAAGGAATTTTGTGTTGGATGTTTTGTGTGGTATTTTAAGAAAACTAGACTTTCTAGACCTAAGTCCAGTTATTCCTTAGGCCAGAGCATGGCTGATTTATGTATGAATGGTTAATGTGTGTTATTGCCATGAATACAATGAGATGCTGAACATGTAAAATTATGTGATAAAGATGGAAATAATTATATGCATTGGGTTGTATGACTGAAATACTATGTCTCGGCCCAAGAACATGAATTATAGCATTACTTGCCTAAGTAATGGTTGGAATTGATACTAATATGCTTGAATGATGTGTCGACATGAATGAAACTAGAGATTATAGAAAGATGTAGTGCATGCTTATGTACTGATGTATTGATTTGAATATATGGAATAACATGGCGCATGTATGTTAAATATATGAAATGTTGTGTGCATTAGACATGAAGTGTTTCACTGCTTCACATAGTGCATGGTGTAAATGTCATGTGAGATCTTCATACATTGGTCCATGGGTTTGGAGTGCGAGTGCTTACGAGTGCATTACAGGATATTAGGTAACACCACATTACATGAAAGTGTGTTCATAGGTACTGATTTGGCCTTGCGTTTGGTGTTGGATACGTGTGAGCTTGTACAGGAATGGGACGAAGTCTGATTGGGTTCCAGGTGTTAAATAAAAATGGAAAATGAAATGTAATTTAGGCGTGGCAAGTAGGGGATAGATACCACTGGGGTGGCTGAAATACTGGTTGACGGTGTATCTGGGTGCAGAAAGCAGAAATCTGTGGAGGTGTAAGAGACCCATGGTTGGACAGAAAGGTTACATTGCCTAAAGACACAAAATGATTAAATACAAACATCATAGACTACGGGTTGTGAGATGGGAGTGAGAATGACTGAGTGTGATTTCCATTTGCACTTGCAAATTTGGGTAGTAAGGTCGAGTTGACTCTCGGTGCTTGAGGCGTGTAGAGTCGTCTCATACATACATGTATATTTTTCCATGATAGGACCCAACATGTATGCATGGATTGGTTGTTGGTTTGTGTGAAATGATCACTTGCACGTGCACCTAGGTGAGAACTAACCCTTGTAGGTTATCTCTGCAGGCGTTAAGCTCACCCCGTTGTGGGACCCCCCTTTCAGGTACAGGACAGGTACAGGCAGATGGCACTCCTTAGAGGCCGGGATTATGAAGCGGGCCGAACTGTGACCTTGATTCTTGTTTTATGTATATATTATAACGAACTAGTTTTAATATATGTTTTGTATTAAGAGTGATGTAGTAACTCTTGGGTCTATAGAAATGTATGTGATCTTGTAACCGTGGGCCAGTATGGATGATGGGCCCTATTGGGTCATTTTACTCAAGTATGGGTCTCATGATATGAGACACACAGGTTTCCGTAGGTTGACGGTGGTCAACGGGACCCTCAGGTTTTGGGGTGTCACAATAAGGATGTATAACGATGTGAGAAAAATGATAATATTCGATGGATCAAAGAATTTCACGATTCATGATATGAATATAAGGAATAGCGAAACATGAATAAAAGATGATGTAAGTCTTTAATATTTTTTTATCGTATAATGAAGAATTTCTTTCTCGATTATTGACATAGGCACGGTCATTATCTTTGACGATTGACTTTCTTTTTTGCTCATATATTTCATATTACCGACGGTAAAGTAAAGCTTTTGCAAGGGCAGAATGAGCATTGTCAGGGACTCCACGAAGTTAACGGAAATGCGGCGAGTTGTTGGCTCGACACACCCGGATTATCGCAAAATAAAATAACAAAATAAAATTGTAGGAAAAGAAGATTATGACCACGAGGTAGCCTGGACACCAATGTTAAAAACAAAAAAACAAAAAAATAATAATAAAATCAAATTAGTCTAATAAGAAAATGATTTGATATGATAGGTCGGACAGACAAGAAAGGGGAGAGTTTGGAAAAGTAATAGGGAGCAGGTGGGTTAGAAAAAACTTGGCAAGGTTGTGGAAAATGATGCACCACTTTTTGGCAATTGGGATGTGCTGTTAGTGTTGGGTCGATGGGTCCCCTATTTTCAAAAAGTTATTAATAATTGATGTTTCCCAATCAATACCTTTCTTTGTATTTCTCCTTTTACCCGCAGCCTCTTTTGACTACTGATAGTAATAGTAAATTTACCCATTCCATTTGGGCTATATTTATATGTATACATGGGATTCCCACAAATAACAAGTACATTTTCTTATGTTGAATACTCTTGTCAAACGTTAATTACAAGACACACATCAATCTAACGAAGCATATTCATCATGTGATTTTGATAAAAGTGCAGTTTAAGATTAAACCACCATACCTCAAATCTAGTCGTTGAAATTGAAATTTGATATCATTTGATTGTTCCTCACATCAAATAAGATAACCCTTCAAAATTTAAGATAGATTGGAGTTCATTTGACATTGGAATTTCTCTTCATATTTTTTTTGTTTTTCAACATTATTAATTTTAAGTGGAGATTTCTCATTATCATGCCTACCATATATGGGTCCACACATATATTATTAAAATACCCAAAAATTAAAACTAATTACTGGATTATTTACTGCCTTGAAGCAGAAGTAAAAATGTAAGTAAAAGAAAAATAAACAATTAAATAGTTGGAAAAACAAGGAAAGCAAGAAACAAAAATCTTTATGGCAAAAAAGTTGGGACAAAAAGGGCGTATGAGATTGTTACGTGTGGTCGATTTGGGAAGGTTTGCCTTTTTCCACCAATGTGAAAGGTCAAAGAGACCTTAGCAATATCCAGAGCCTCTTCTTCAACTTCTGCCTATCTTCCATACCATCTTCGCAACAGCTTGGCTTCCTTGATGTTTTGTCCAAAGGTAAAATACATATATCCCTGAGTTTCGCTTTAGGATTAATGATCTCTTTTTTTCATTTGATTTCTTATGACTGCAGATGAAGCTTTTTATTTTTCAACTGATCGAATCTCCTCAGCTTGGATTTTCTTTCATGGTGAAGGGTCTGGAGCCAATAGTGACTAAGCATCCAGGACCCATAAGAGCCTCTCTCTTATTTTCTTTGACATCAAACATGGCTTCATCCAGCACCCATACAATTACAGCTTCTTCTTCTACTACTATTTCTCGTAATTATGATGTGTTCTTGAGTTTTAGAGGTTGTGACACCCGCAAAAATTTTACTGATCATCTCTATACCACTTTGAGAGCTTATGGAATTCGAACTTTCTTAGACGATGAGGAACTTGAGAAAGGAGGAGATATTGCATCCGATCTCTCCAGAGCTATGGAAGAATCGACAATTTTTCTTATTGTTTCTCAAAAAATTATGCATACTCTAGATGAGTGATGTTTAAAGACTTGTCAGGGTATTAGGAAATTCAAAGACTGAAAGAATGGTTCTACACATGATTTTCCCCACGGTCCATGTCGATGTGAAACCAACGGGGAAGTTTCGGAGAGGCACTTGCCTGCCTGCCAGAGGCGCAAATCGAAAGGGAGATGATGCAAAAGTGGAGGCGCCTTGAAAGAAGGCTAATCTATCTGGATACCATGTGAATGATAACAGGCAATATATCTCTCTATATATATATATATATATATATATATATATATATATATATATATATATATATATATATATATATATATATATATATATATATACTTCTCTTCTACCTCTCTCGTTCACAAATAGTCATCGGTTACCCATGTATTCATTCATTATTGGCGGTAGAAATATTTGGAATCTGGAAAAAAGTTAGATGCGGGACTCAAAAGTTCAGGACGACATATAACCAAACATAGAACATTTCATGCTTTATCCCAAATGCCTTTGGGTATATATTTTTAATTTGTTTCAACATCAGCAGACACTAAACATAATTCTCCCTTTAATCAATACCTATTTTTTCTCAGTCTTTAGTGATTACATAATACCTGCGGATTATCTCACTTACTAAAGACTTATACTTCTACCTCTATTTCACGAGTTTAATTTATATATTTTTTTGCTTTTGTATTAGTATGTTTTTATTTTTGTATATTCACTTCAAAAGTATGAAATTCCATGGCCTTTGTGCTCTAATAACATTATAACATAGCTTATTTGTAATCTTCATGATGGTTTTTCAGCCTGTAGAGACCAACAGATGAGTCCATTTCACTTTGTAAGAAAAAAACCAATTATGTCCATTGCTTCAAGTCATCTGGATTCAAGTTCTGTACCACATGTCTTCTAACATTCTTATCATGTCCCTTTTGAATATGATTTTATTTATGTGGAAGCTCGCTGAATAGAATCTCGTGTAAAGTAACATCTTAAGAAAAATGTTAACTTCATTTTAACGATGTTGGTCCAAATAGCCTAAACTCAAGTTTAACTTTTAATTTCATAAGTGCTTTGGCACTCTTTGTCCTTTTAAGTTCATAATCAACAATGCCAAATCAAGAAATTTTCTAGATTGAACCCAACGCCTCGTTCCTCTTTGGAAATGTAAAATTAATTGATAGGTTAAGAATGTAATCCTTGTGACTTTGATAAGTATTGTTATGTCAATAAAACCTAAAGACAACTACAATTAAAGAGTTTATAAGCCAATATTTTATGAAATGAAATTTGAAAGAAGTTATTAGCTTACTCCCACACATAGCAATACTAAACAATACTCCAACCATTAAGAGTTCTAAAAATTTGCAATAGAGCACGTGCTTGATTCGATACTGTAAATTGTGAAGTTTAAATAAATAATTGAATTGGCTCGACACCCTCCTCCCCTCCATACCCGCACTTTCCCTGGTCACTTTATATTCTACTGTTGTTAATTCAATATTAATATCAAACATCATCTTGCATGACTAATTTATTTACATTCATCACATTTATAACTCATTCTAACTTGACATTGTACTTAATTTATATGATTTAATTGCTGGGCAGGAGTTGTCAAGGAAATTATTGATATAATCATGAAGTTAAACAATCAACCTTTAAATGTATGGGAAAAAAGCGTAGTTGGAATTGATGTTCATTTGAAAAAAGCGAAATTGTTGATAGACAACGAGTTGAATAAAGGTTAGTGTGGTTGGGATATATGGAATTGGTGGAAATTTGGTAAAACTACCACCGCCAAGGCTATTTATAATGAGATCTCACATCAATATAAGTAGTAGCTTTCTTAGAAACATCAAAGAGAGATCCAAAAGTGATATGCTTCAATTACAACAAGAACTTCTTCATGGTATCCTGAAGGGAAAATTTTTTAGAATAAGCAATATTGATGAAGGAACCATTATGATAAAGAGGTGTCTCAGCTCTAATAGAGTTCTTGTTTTTGATGATGTAGATGAACTTAAACAACTAGAATATTTGGTGAAGAAGGATTGGTTTTGAGTCAAAAGTACCATCATCATTACATCTAGAGACAAACAAATTAGCACTTTCGATATGGAGCCAATATATCATATGAGGTTCAAAATTACAAAAAGGAAGAAGGCTGTTGAGCTCTTCGGTTTGTGAGCTTTAAACAAATCTTCTGAAGAAGTTTATAAGAACCTCTCATACGAGTGTGTAGATTATGCTAATGGCCTCCCATTAGCGCAAAGTTTAGGTGCTTCTCTTTACGGAAAGAAACTAAGTGAATGGGAAAGTGCCTTTGTGTAAGCTAAACAACACCCCACATGAAATCTACAATGTACTTAAAATAAGTTTTGGACTACGATGATATGGAGGCGGGGGATATTTTGGATGTGCTTGTTTTTTCAAGGGAATGACAAATATTTTGTTTCTAGATATTGGGCCCTTATCACGAAACATGGAATAACAAATCTAGAAGATAGATGCCTCATTACTATTTCAAAGAACATGCTGATATACTACGATTTAATACAACAAATGGGTTGGAGATCATTCGTCGAAATGCCACTGAAGATCTGGAAGAAGGAGTAGATTAGAGTACGATCGTATGATGTGTTAACAAAAATATGGTAAGATTCAAATACATGAACTTGTTTATATGTGCGTATGGAAGCTTCAATCACGTCATTATTTTTAAAAATTAATTAGTCATGTATATAACTCAATTAAGTTTAATTTATCTTCTATTTTTTACTCGTCTTATATTTTTCGAAGTATAGCCAATCAGGACTATTCCTAGATAAATGTACATTTAATTTATCGCGACTTCTTACTTGAGAATCTTTCAAATTGATAAATAGACTTAGATTGCTCAAAGTCACAATCCTCATAGAACTATTTCTTGAAGACCACCTCCCGAGGCTTTGAATTTGCTTCTCGCAGGTTAACATATCTTCATTGAATGGCTACTCTTTAGAATCTTTGCCAATGAATTTTCATAAATAGCCTTGTTGAGCTCTCATTAAGGGACAGCAACATAAAACAACTTTGGAGTGGGGATAAGGTATTGTTATTAATTACTTATAGTTTTTTATATAAATTTATTTTCCACGTTTATGTAAATTTATCTAATGAAGAAATTTATTTTGTTGACTACGGCTTCATGACAGTTGAGTTTATTGATCTGATTCTCTACTCACATCTCGCCAAAGTCGGACTTCTCAAATTATTGCCAAACTTGGAAAGTCTAACTCTGGAAGGTTATTTTAACAATACATGGTACTTAAAGATTGGTGCAACAGTATTTTAATTATTGGTCAACTATAACCTCTTGATCTTGTAGGGTGTGTAGATCTAGCTGTTCTTCCAAGAGACGTTGACAAGTGGAAACAACTTCAAAATTGTCTTGCAATGGCTGTTCAAGCTAGAGATTTCCGAAATCAACAGCAGTATGAGAGGGCTTAGGGTGCTTGATTTGAGTGGAACAGTTATAATGGACTTACCGTCGTCAATTACACATCTACATGGTCTTCAAACTCTCCTACTGAATAAGTGTTCAGAGCTCCACAAAATTCCTATTCATATCTGCCAATTATCATCATTGAAAGTATTGGACCTAGGTCACAGCAACATAATGGAGGGAGGAATTCCTAGTGATATTTGCCACTTATCATCATTAGAGAAACTGTAGTCTGGGAGGGGCCATTTAGTAGCATACCTGATACCATCAATCAGCTTTCAAGCTGAAAGCCCTTAACCTTAGTCACTGCAACAACCTTGAACAGATTCAGAGCTTCCATCAAGTTTCGCGACTATTAGATGCCTGAGGTCAAATTGTACTTCATCAAGAGCCCTGTTTTTGCCATTTACTTCTCTAGTCAATTGCTTCAACTGGGCAAGGTATAATTTTCATGTCATACACTTGCTTGTGACTCTCTACTCTCTCTATATATATATATATATATATATTTAAATGGTCTGTTAACTTTGGTGCAGGATTTGGAACGCACTAGAATTAGTGATTCTTCCTACCATGGCAGAGACTTGTGTTGTTCTTCCTGGAAGGATGGAATTCAGAATGGATAATAGATCGGAGAAATATAAATTTAGTGCGTACATATCTCCCCTCAGAACTGGCATCAGTAATGAGTTTTTAGGTTGCTATATTCTTTGTTTTCGTTCCAGTTTATCATAAATCTGCACATGAGTTTGAATGAATCAGGCAGTGAATCATGAATGAATCTTTTTACAGAATGAACAAAAATATACACATTCTTGTTCTCTGAAGTGTTCTTTACGTATTGGTGATGGATATGAGTCTGAATGGATGGATTTTCTGAACTGCCATAAAAGAGTTACCATCATCAATTCAACGTCTAAGAGGCCTTCAAGATTTGTTTCTGAGAGACTGCAAAAATATTGAATCTTGAAAGTATTTGTAATTTGACTTCTCTTAGAAATCTTGTTATTACTGGCTCTCAAGCTTCCAACAAATTGCCAGACAACTTGGGAGACTGCAATCTTTAGAGTGTCTCGAAGTTGGGTATTTAGGTTCAACAATTTTTCAACTGCCATCTTTGTCCGGTTTATGCTCCTTGAGTGATTTAAAGCTTCGTGACTGCAATCTAAGAGAAATTCCCAGTGAAATTTGTCAGCTATCATCATTGGAATCATTAAGTCTAGTGGGAATCGCCCCAGTACATACCTTCGATAAGCATCAATAACTTTATCAAACTAAATATCTTGACGAATTACTACAGATGCTTCAGTATATTCCACAACTTCCATCAGGTTTTACTGTTCTAGATGCCCATCACAGCACATCCCTGCAAAATATATTCAAATGTCATAAAGACCAAATTCAGGTATGGTTTTCATATATCAGTCATTCTTTTTTTTTCATGGAACAAAATTTAGGAGTGGTACATGTAGAACTTTAAAGTAAAGATTTCCAAATGTTTGTTCCTGGAAGTACTGGGATTCCAAGGTGGATAAGTCATCAGAAAACGGATTCAAAATGACAATGGAACTTCCTTGTAGTTGGTACGAAAATGACTTCTTGGGGCACTGTTCTGTGCTCTCTTTATGGTCCGTTGGATAATGAATGGATGAACACAAATAACAGCACAAATCGTTGAGACTCTTTGTAACTTGGATTTGTATGAAGACAGACACCTTTACATAGAAACGATTCCCAAGTTGCCTGCCGTATTAACTATTCCTATCATAAAGATGGATCGATAATTCATGGTTGATTTATTTAAATACAAGTCAAAGATTTAAAACGATTTCCTCAAATGGCCAGAAAGCCATGGAGCTTCTTTCGCTCTCTACTTTGGTTCTAATCAGTGAATGCCGATAAGGTGTGGCTTCCACTTTCTATATGCACCCATGATTATGAACACTACAATCCACGGAACAAGGCAGCAGTTCTCTTAGGGATTTGGGTCGAAGACATAGATCAAGTTGTACAAGATATCAGCAACATTCACTCTCAGAAGAACATGATATTGCCAGATCATCAGTAGATGGGAGGTTGATCATAGCACCACTGGGAATGTTGATGGTAATGGGTTGATGCCCAAGACCGTAGATGGATCATATCCACAGGTGGCTTGAGCTTTGTTTGTTCATTGGATATATGTTTGTACAAGAGACTAATTATTTCAAGTAAGAGAGTCATCGATTTTGGTAAGTCACCTAATTCCTTTTCTCTTTTTAGTTTCCATCATATATGCCTCTGTGATTTCAAGGGGCTGAAATTCCTTTTATTTTATTAAAAAAAAAAAAAAAAAAATTACATGGACTTGTTTAGGGCTTTTAGACAGCAATTACACATTAGTTCATTTGGTCTTTTAAATAAAATGTTTTGTTGGATAAGTTCAATTTGTAATATATTGATTGGATATTCCAAACTGCTATTTTTCATTGCATCAACATAGCCTCTAACTAAATTCAATGCTGAGTTGATTATCATATAGTCAATGTATGTCAAATATACTTCTAAGCAATTTCCTAAATTTCAATTAGACTCATGCCAATTTGAACTCACTTTCTTACTATAATTAATTTTCAGGGTTAAGTCAAAACTCAAGCGAAAAAGTGAAATCAAATTAATTAGATGTGAAATGGTAACAAATTATAGGCCTGTTTTTGAACATTTCAAGATGCATGTTAGGGTGTTTGTTTCTACTATTTTAAATGATAAAAATGTAGTTATTAGTTTTGAAGCATTAAATGTTTTGTAAACTAAAACTTACTATAGAAAATTACACAAGTTAATGTCTTGACCTTAGGTTTGATTAAATCATCTAGGTGCTCAGACAGTGAAGTAAGAAAGTTGACTTGGTATCAGGACATAGAGAACTTGAATCATTAACCCTTACATCCCTTGTTGTTTAGGTAAGTTAGATGTATACAAAAATTTCCAATTTTGATTGAACTCCTTGTTGAGTTGAATTCACAACCTTTTAATTTACTACTCCATTTGTTTTCGTTTTTTACCTTTTTCCCATACGAAATAGAAGAGAATCATTAAGTTGAACAAACAATCAAATTCAAGAGGAAGAAAACATGTAGTTCTCTTTTTGTTTCAAATGTTGAAAGAGTATGTATGGTCTATTATAACAAGTTAAAGACAACCTTCATGTTATGAATTTTGTGATTAAAATCTTTTGCTAATTATTCTTTAATTAGCTAATAATGGAAGTTTACATGTTTGTATGGAGTTATATACATATTCAAATTCTTTAATCACCTTGTTATTTGAATATTTTGGAAAGATGATTTAGTATTTTTGTATTTAATTTAGTATCTCACTGATTTGAGTTCTGTCAAACTAACTTCTATTGGTGTTTATAATATGATTACTATGCAATTATTTATAAATTGAAACATTATATTTTGTGACCACTTTTTTGGTAGCAATACGAAAGTCTTTCAGTAAAATCTCTTGAGATTAATCATTGTTTATGGAAAACCAATCTAAGAGTCGGGCCAGACTTATCCTCGATACATTGAAGAGGTGGTCGCGAGTCATTCATAAAATGACCCTTATGAAAGAGTTGTGGTAGGTTTTGGGTTTTAATGCGCAACTTCAAAGCCTAGGGTACGCCGTCTTTGAATTGATCTTTGAAGTCTTGATAGGAAATTTGGATC
Source organism: Tetrastigma voinierianum (assembly GCA_016808115.1). Lineage (NCBI taxonomy): Eukaryota > Viridiplantae > Streptophyta > Magnoliopsida > Vitales > Vitaceae > Tetrastigma > Tetrastigma voinierianum. The sequence continues at coordinate 26,429 of JAEQBH010001860.1, read as the reverse complement.
ATTATCCTAATATGATTCCATATCTACCTTCTATTTTACGTACTTTCCTTTAAGCTATCATTGCGGAATAAGGAAACAGATTTATTTCTTCTTATAGTTTGACAACTTAAGTCTGGTCATAACGATTTGGTCAACATCACTCTTACGAAAATCATCCCTAGGCTCATCGATTCTTACTCCCCAAGTACCTTGGCCTCTAAGATTTTAGAACTGATTTACGTCTCCGTCAGCGACCCTGCACGGATCTTGAGTTTCACATGTCCACTACATTGTGGGATGGTCTTGTCATTATATGGACATCATGGGACTTTACACCATTTTATTAAATCTTATTAGAAATTGATCTTTGAATAACCATCTTCGTGTAAAATATTAGGAGCGAAGATATAGACAATCTCGACCCAATACTATTTATATTTAAAAAAATAATATTAAATGATTAAATAAACAAGATCCAAATATTTTTAAATGCTTATGATAAGTGGCGAACATTAATCTGCAAATCAGGTATATGAGTTAAAATTCATTATAACTCTGTCTATAGTAATATATGCAGATTTTCCATATATTATTACACTTATTATAGTATAAATCGTATTTAGTTGCCCATAAAATATGGTTGTGTGATATATCATGAGTTATGTGTATATTTAGTTTGATCACATCATAACATTTATCTATGGCACATATAATCACACCATTGCTACAATTTTATTTGTTTGCTCTCATTCATAGTTGTATGTTTTCATTATTGCAGTGGGGTTAATAGATTGCGATCCATAGGCTTTTCTTGTTGTAGTGTGAGTCTTTAACTTTGTTTTGTTTGATCTTGATTCTACCCTCTTCTTTCTAAAAGTTTATGTCTTTTGAATAGCTGATTGTTGCTTTTCCTTCTCATAATAAAGATATAGGACATTGAGTTTGCCAAATCAACATAACAATAAAGAATATTTTGAATTAAAATTATATTTTTCTTTTGGGATGTTTCATTAAATAACACTCAAATGTAAAAATGTAAAGGAAGAAAAAGTAATAGGAAAATTTTCCCTTACCTTGATGAAATGAAATGTTGAAAAAAAAAAGAGGTACCACGAGTCTTGTAATAAATAGGAGGCCCAACAAGGAGGTCAACTAAGAATATAGAAAAATATTGATTAATTTATTAGTATTCATGTATCCAATATTTCTAAAATTTCATATAGCTTCTTCTAATTTGATTATCATTTCATCCATAAAAATCAAATATAAAAATTTCTTGCCCGGTACTCTTGATATATTTGTTGTTACTATATGCTTCTAATTTTTATTAAAAACTTCAAGAATTTCTCCCCACAAATTGTTTTAGTCCCTTTTAATTAATTTAATATGTTTTTTTACATTTTTCTTTTATTAATTCTCCTTTTTTAATAAATTATATTTTGATAAATATATAAGCTGAAAATCCTAATGATATATTATGAGAAACCAGATTGAACAATGCGTTAATTGCATTTTAAATATCTGTTTGTATTACACATGATATTTTATTTACTTTATAGTTATAAAAAAACCTTTAAAATGAAATATATATATATATATATATATATATATATATATATATATATATATATATATATATATATATATATATATATATATATATATATATATATTCATTTTTATTTTTACTTTTATTCATAAATTTTCTTACCTACACTTCGATATCTCGAGGGGAATATATTTTTAATTTCTTATTAGTGTTAAACTAATATTAAGGTCTGTTGATAGTTTGTAAATAGTCAACTTTTGTATAAATTTTTGTAACAATGATTTACATTCCTTGAAAACCAATAGGAAAATTTTGTATCAATAATTATAAGAAATATATTCATGATAAAGCATAAGAGAAACTTCAAACTAAAATGTACATGAAAATCAAAGAAAATGTAAACAATCAATTAAAAAAATCATTTAATTTAAAATCAAAATGATTTATTATATCATTTGTAACATGTTTAGGCCATACATATACTCTAAAAACATAAAATAAACTAGAACTTCAACTTGGAGTAGTTGGTTAGGTGGGATAAGGTGTATAAATGTCCTCGAGTTTTGCGCGTATGTCTTATTTTACCTCTCAACTTTTTTTCAATCTCAATATGACAATTATTATTGTGTGTTTAACAAAGGTGAACAGACATTTTAATAAGCGTTTGTCCATACGTGACATTTTCTAAGCGGGGGCATGATTGGAGTTCACAGTAAGCATCAAGGTATCTTGTGATAAAAAAAAAAAAAAAAAAAATATTTAGGGGCAGAAGTGGGACATACCACTTAAAAACTCAAACTTAAGGGGGCTTTGTACCTCAACTTATTGGCCTCTCAACTTCTTTTCAATCTCAATATGACAAGTGTGGTGTTTAACAGGGGTTAACAAACATTTTAATGAGCGTTTTCTACTCCAGTGACCTTTTCTAATGGGGCCATGATTGGAATTCTGTAAACATCGAGAGGTATCTTAGGATAAAAAAAAAAATGTTCAGGGCAGAGTGGGACATACACAAAACTTGACTCAGGAGCATACTGGCTTATTTTGCCTCTCAACTTTTTTTCAATTTCAATATGACAAGTGTGTGGTGTTTAATAGGGTTAACAGACATTTTAATGAGCGTTTGTCCATCCATGACCTTTTCTATAATCAGGGCCACAATTGAGTTATGAAGTAAACATCAGAGGTATCTTGGGATAAAAAAATGTTCAGGGGCAAAGTGGGACATACACACAAAACTCGAACTCGAGGGCTTTACTCGACTCTTTGCCTCGACTTTTTCAATCTCAATATGACAAGTGTGTGGTGTTTAACAGGATTAACAAACATTTTAATGAGCGTTTGTCCACCTGTGACCTTTTTTAACGGCAGGGCCATGATTGAGTTACGAAAGTAAACATCATAGGTATCTTGGGATAAAAAAATGTTCAGGGGCAAAGTGAGACATATACACAAAACTCGAACTCGAGGGCTTTTATACACCTTAATTATCTTTAGTTGAGTTGATGTTTAATTGGAGTTCCAGCAATAGAAAATGTCAATCGAGAAACTCAACTCAGCTCAACTCGGCTTCATTACTCTAAGCCGAGGTACTCAACTAGTCAACAACTATATTTATCTAGGAGTGCGATTGAACTCGAATTAGTGGATTATACTCAAATTGATTGGAATGAGGATTGGGTTACATATCATAAAGTTTATTTGTATGCTATTCTTTTTAAAATAAATTTCTCGTAATTTAAATGAAGATTTGGATAATGAAGAGGACAAAAATTTCAAATATCAATAAAACAATAAACATAAATTTATAAATATTTAAAATATATTAAAATATGTAATATAATATAATTTTTTTTTGACAACTAAACTGTAAAACCCGGGAAACTTAGAAATTTTCAAAATTGGTTAGGGAAGCCTAGAAAATTCTCTAGATCTCGGATGACAAAACAGACTGCGCCGTTAAATTCGTCTTGTGAAATCTAGTGACCCAGAGAAATTTCGTCAAATTCTAAGACAATCGGGATATTTTTACAATTTTAAGTCTTGAGTAAGTGTGAAGCTACAGGAAACGAATTTTCTGAAAATAAATTGGAGTAGGGAAATGACTTGAGCTAAGTTAGGTTAAAATAAATCGAACTAAAAAAATAAATTGTTTTGGGAGTAGAAAGGGACCGAATGAGTAATGGACATGGCCTTGATATGAGTCATGTGTCCCAAAATTAAAAAGAAAAAAGAAAAAAGGAAAACAAATAAAGGAAAAGTCAAAAGGAAGGAAGGAGGGGAGATGGAGGGGTGAGAGAGCTAGAAGATGAAAGAGAAAAAAAAAAGATTTTTCGTTTATCATACAAGATCTACGAGGAAAATTGGATCATAGGTTTTCGTCGGAGCAAAAAGTAAAGTCGATCCACGCATCGAAAGCTACGCATGGATACCAAAATTTTAGAGTTTCGTCAAACTACGGTAGGAGTACTTCCTATTGGGTTGTTTGATATAAAGATCAATTTAACGACAGAGTTTTCTTAGAATTTCGTAGTGTAGGAATTTTAGGAATTTTAGGAATGTTTTGGACGATCTGAGACAAGACACAGGATTGAAAAAGCGATTACAAGCTCAAGCGAACATTAGATATATAATACCATTACATCATACATGTTAAAGCCAATTTGGAGCACACCTCAATATCAAGAATGTTTGAGGGGCAAAATACAGGAGTGTCGAGACACAAACAAGGGTAGCTACCAATATGAGAATAAAAATCAATTTTGTTTCATAGATATTGCAAATATATAGGAAAACTTCTTAGAAGGAAGAAGAAACATGCTGAAGTTTTCATAATCAATTGGCACACTAGTTTATTGTCAAGTAAGTTGGAGAAATGTAGAATAAAGACAATTGGGTGAAATGTTGAACATTACACATATGGTTTTTCCTACTCATTAAAGGAAATCACTAAATTTATCAATATTATATTATTTAAAAAGTGAAACTTATGGGTAAATACGAAGAATATATTAGAGCAAAAAAAAAAAAAATCAAGGGCACCATGCAGAAAAAAAATTATCTTAAAATTTTAAAAGACACCCTGAGGTTGCCCATGCAATGACAGGAGTTAGGATTAAAAGTCAAGGAGCAAACCTTAAGGCTACGATTTTGGTTATGCGGAAAGTACTAATAAATTAATAAATTAATTCTATATTTTATTCAAACTCATTTCATTGCTTTACTATTATTATAGAGCTAAAGAATTTAAACATATAAAATTTTGATGAATTTTGATTATATTTGATTTTCTTTTATATTTTCCATGATAAAACCAAGCATGAGAAAATATTTTTTTCTTATTATTTTTTTCGTTCCTTAGTACTTTTCGGTTTTGTTTGGTACTCGGAAAGTACTAAGGAAAGAAAATAAAAAGGAAAATAGAGAGGAAAAAGGAAGGAAATAAAATTTGGAGAAAATAAAATATGTTTAAAACTTAATCAATTAATTTTATATGTTTATTCAAACTCATTTTATTTATTTCTCTATATTAAATAAGGATTAAGAAATTTAAAAATATGTAAAATTTTGAGAAATTTTAACTATATTTAGTTTTATTTGATATTTTCAACCGTGAATTAAACCAAACATGTGAAAATAATTTTCCTAAGTATTTTTCTTCCTTCCTTGGAAAGTTTTGCAAACAGAGCCTAAGTAAAAAGTTTTGCAAAAATTAATAATTAAAAGATCATAATCGATGGCTTGGGAATTTAGGGATAAATAAATTGATACGATTAGGTAGAGATAATTTAGAAGTCACCCTTAGTAGTCTATCAAAGAGATAAATATGTTGACATGATTGGTAGAGATAATTTGAGTTGGGAAGTTGTTTAGGGAAATAACAAAATCTCATATTTTAAGCAAATAAAACAATAATCTCAAATGTGTTTCATTCAAATCTTTTTATTGAATATTCAAATTAATAGGAATCGATTGTCTATGCTTCAAGGAAAAAAATCAACATGAACAAATCACTATCAACCTGATTGGCATCAATGATGAGGTCCACTTCAAAGTCAAAATTAGAGTGCTTGATAATTGAATTTGCTGTGGGTGAGGACTAATTTTAATGGTACATCACCTTTTTGTCTTCCAATTTTTTCTAGTGATGTGAATCTTATTGTGCTTATGAAGGTGCAAATCTACCATGTGTATCTCACATTGATAAGCCATCACAAGAATGAAAATTGAAACACATTAATTGGAAAGCGCCTATGTTAGTTAAGACTATGAAGTCACCATCTAGAAAGCATTTTCTAGAGACATTAAGCAAAAACAATTTATGAACAAAGAAGAATATAATATTTAGGTAAACTTGAGTGGGAAAATTTTCGGTTAAACCAATATAGAAGACAAAACATTGAAAAAAAGAGAAAAAGAACCAAGTTGAGAGAAGAGAGAAAGAATGAATCTGCATGCAAGAACTCTCAAGGTTTCTTTATTCTCAATGCTTTCAAAAAAAAAAAAAAATGGAACAAGAACAAAACCTAGAAAAAGGAACCCATAACAGAGGACTCTATATTCTGTACAAAATGAGTCTCAGTTACCCATGCTAACAAACTTCAGGTGACAGAAATTTTATTGAGCTAAGTCAGGCAAACAGGCAAACATTTAAACTTCATGAAAACAACTCAGCTAGAATTAGGATCACTTGGCAACAATATACATTACTCAAATTATTATGTTTGTAAAGATGAAAATAAGATAATGCATTGAAACACAGAAGATCTTCCAAGATTTATATCAATGAGAATCTTCCAAAGTATTGGGATTAGCCTCAAGATTTCATGATTTTTAAAGGCTACAAATTTTCTTTGAATAGGATTCATAACTTCATTTTTCCAGCAAATAGGGGTTGTGAACACGTAAATCAGAAACTCCTTCTTCCTCCTAAAAGATGCAAAAAAAAAAAAAAAAACCTTTTTTGGTATTCGGTCTCACTGCTCTCTGAAGTTTCCCGACCAAAAATGCTCTCTCAATCGGAAATTTTCATCACAATTGAAGCATTTCTTTGAAATAACCGCTTACAATCGAACACACCCCAAGAAAAGCTCCAGCAGCCCGAGTCGCCTTTATCTTCGCTAAAAATCTTAGGTGTTATCCTTTGAGACCTAAATCACTCCTACACATAATTGATTTTCACACAAAATGATGTTGTAGCACATGCTCATTTCCTCTGATAACTCTAGTTTAGGTAAGCATCGGTTAATATAGAGGATAGGTAAGCAATACTTATTTCAAGGAAAAACAACAAAAAAACTGAAATCAAAAAACGAAATATCACATCTATACTCTAGGCAACAATTTCCAATTTACCGTTTATCACCCGATCACAAAGCACAAACCCGTTCTAGAATTTAAAGCCCTAATGCAACAAAAATTATAGAATTCAAAACCAGTATGCCATTACCTTTACCGTCGCTCATTATCGAATGAATCATGCCTCCGTTGAACAACCTCCAAATAATCATACGAAAAAGCAACACACCCACCCTCCATTGCTTCTGATTAAACCACACATGCATGGTTGAAGAAAAGCTTCAAACTTGCTCTCAGTCTTGCACTTTATCCTCCTCCTGCTCTTTATTAAGCTAGAAACTTTAAAGACCGAAAAACATGTTCACAAAAACTTTATTCTCGACAAACCCTCGTCCTTGCTTTGTTCTCTTAAACGACCAGAAAGTACATAAATTTTTCTTCTATGTAAACCACTCTGCTGTCCCATCGGCTCAAATACTCATGCCTTTCATGTTCCATATTCTCTTCTTCTCCCCAATACTCATGGAAAGCCTTCAAATGTTGTAGTGTTGAGGGTTTTGTCGAGTTGAAGATAGGATTGAAAGGTGAGGTTGAAATATCTTCAAATTAAGATTTATATTATATATATAAGATAATAGATGATGACCTTCAAAAAAGTGCCATTGTTTTGGATTGTGCAATGGCGTTCTAAAAGCATTAAGGTTAAGTCTGGACATAATAAGACACATACAACTACAATACTCTTAATAAGCTCCATAGAAATAAAAAATTATATAAGATAACCTTTTAATTAAGTGTCATTGCATATAATCCCAGTATATCTTATTTTTTGAAAGCGACATGAAATGAAGCATCATAAATGTTAATTTTAATAGTGAGATCGAATTTATTGTTTATTGAAATTCAATGACCTCCTTTTGTTTTATTTATTATATATTGTTGTTAGTTTAATCATCATATTTGTTATATACTCTTTTTGTTGTCAGTTTGAACCATCTTGCTATTATTTTGTTTAAGTTTTTTTCTTAATTTTATTTTATTTTTAGCTTTAGTTTTCTACTACTAGCACTCTAGATTTCACCCCTGTAGCCCACGACTTGACCTCTATTAGTTAATGTATTATTATTAATTATTATTGTTTAATCTCCTTTCTTTTATTTATAATTTATTATTTTGGTTTCAATTTTCTACTTATCAAGTCATATTGGTATATGCAAATTATTAATTCTTGTCATTTCCGGATAATAATTGTAATATAGCTAGTTCACTTTATTAATGCTGACCGGTCTATCGATTCATCTAATAGTAATGCCATTTTTCAGTTTGTTATTAGTTTTGTTTGTTTTAAATGTGTTTCAATGTTTTTATAAAATGAGAAAAAAAAAAGGGTAATTGCTAAACTAGAGATATGGTGTCGGGTTTGTTGTTTTGAGGCGATTTTGATTGACGACTAATATTGGTATGCATGACGTTGGTATGCATTACTTGCTTCTTAAATTATGATTTATTACCCACTATGACGTTGGGTTTGTGATGTATTGTTACGGGTTTGTGTGTTGAATTTATGTGTCTTATTTTTATGGGTTTGTGTACCTCTTGGTGTTGAGTAGTTTGTTGCCTTAGCATTTGTTCTTAATCTTTATAGTTTGTTACCTTTTTATTATTTTATTGTTTGCTGTTATGGGTTTGTTTATTTATTTATTTTATTATTTATTGTTTGGCCTTTATGGGGTGGTATAGAAAGAAGATAAGGGAGAGCATGGGCCTCCGCCACCCAAAGAGTGGGAGGTCCTCCACCAAAGAGTGGAAGGTCTTAATGACCCTTAGTTAAATATTTTTTTGGGGAATAAATTTGGATATGATCCTTTATAATTTAGACCGTATTAGTCCCTCAAGTTTTTTTGAAGGAGACCATGGCCTCCCCCACATTGAATGAGAGACCCTAAGTGGTCTCAAAGTTTAAAGTTTTTTTCTAAATAAGATGTCCTTAGGGCGATCTTAGCTCGAGAGCAATTTTGGAGAGCTTGATCTTGACTTTGAAGCGATTTCAGCTTAGGAGCGACAATAAAACCAGGGTAAATATGAAATTTTATAGATGCCGGATGAAACTTGGGCCTTTGTGTGGATTAGACGATCTCATGATATGACGCGCAAAACTGGGGTGTCCGTTGACAACCTATCAACCCGCGGAATAATCGTGGATGTCGGGTAACTCGACACCACTCCACGAATCGGCGAGTCTCCTTTGTATACGGGAGCTCTACCCCAGTGCAGCTTTGTCCCGGTAATTCCTGATGACCACAGGGTCCACATGCGAGTAAAATAATGGCCACTTGGGCCTCTGCATCAATACTCACAAATATATCAACTATATACAATAGTTCAAGAGTTATTACATTACTCTTAACCAATACAAATATCAAAATTTACCATTTTAATACATGTTCCACAAAGTGAATACCAAAGCCACAACCCGACTTTCTTCTAAAATGCGGCCTCTAGTGGCAACCGTCTCTTTACCTCCTGTACTTTGGAAATGGTGATCCCTCGACGGAGGGGTGAGCAAAGTCGATAAGAGAATAATTTCCATGGGTTACTCCCACCACCTAAGTGCACATGTCATGGCAAATAATCACATTCAAACAATTTCATGACCTCTCGAATGTCTACATGCCTAAACTCATGTCTCGAGTCTCACCGATGACTCCTCACATATGCCTAAATTTGAATGCGATAAAATAATCGATTTCAAAATAAAAGCTTTTGTTCTCGGCTTGCTGGAGTTTCGGTAAAATATTGGACTACCCTCAGTGAATTCTTTGGATAACGCTCAAAAGCAGTCATGGTTCTCATCAAAAGTGATGAAACGACTCTCAAGCAATTCTTCATAAAATCTTCCATTGAGAATTCCTTTCTAAACATTTTTCGTTTTTCTTTCAATTTCATTTTTGTGTCATGCACTCACTCTAATATTCTAGGGTGCTGATGCATATGGAATGCATGATGCAATCCAAACAACCATTGCTAATATATAAAACATGTATATATTAACATAGTGCTTCAATAAAATCATGTTATTAAATTGATTACCAACTAACACAAATTAGCTCACATAGGCTAATTAACAAATATGAAGCAATTCATTTTTGAATCATAACATCATAAAAATTCACACAAAAATATTATCCCTTGTGTGTGAGCAGTGAAACCCTCGGGTTAGCCTTTGTTCACGACCCGCAACAATGAGGATTTTCTCTGCTCGGTTCCAAAGCTTTTTGAGGCCAGAAACACGACCTAATCAGTACCGAGAACATCTCGATATTTACATGGCTCTTGGCAAAGAATAACTTCAGTAAGGAAAGATCCCTACCACTTGGAGTTGGCCGAACTCCACCAATTGGTGTCCCACGCATAGCCCTCGCCGTAGATGGAAGCTTTGCTGGCTTGTGAGCAAGCGGTCAGAGCGACATGATCTAGAGGGGAGCTCTCTCCTCTCTAAAACCTCAAACAAACTCCTGCCGTTTTTGTTTAGCCCTACACGTTTGCTCTTTTTGTTTGAAGACAGCTATTCAAGTTTTGTACTTATTCTCATTAACTTTTTCAATAATTCCCAGTGGTAATCCCTTTTCTTGATTTTTGGCTTTACTTAGCACAATCTCAGCTATTCATTTTTCATCATCTCTCTAATCATGCGCGTGTGTCACGTAGGTATGTAGTATGTGACTTGTCACATCACATGTCCTTCTGACCGTTTACAACACGGTGCCTAGAAAAATGTAAAATTTTGATTGTCTTGGAAGTGTGAGGAAGTCGACATGGTAACTAGATTTGTGAGGCGATTGCAGCGGTGGTTGTTTTGTCGTCAGGATACGAAAAATTTCGAGGTTTGGCCGAAATTACGATTTTACCTTTTAGAAATTTAGATTTTCTCGGGTCTTGATTCTCCTCCTTAAAAGGAATTTCGTCCGAAGTGACCCGATCCTGGCGACTCACATGCATATGCAACGTGCACTATACCATGCGCCAGCTAGTCATTTAAGTATTAAATGACTAAACCCACGGCTCACGCTTCATCCTAAGCGAAGGATAGGTGGCCATATCGTGTCTCGCGCTCCCCGTTGACTCTCACTCCACTCCCACGGTGCCGCCATATCACCCTCGCTCAGCCTCACACCGGTCTTGCGTCGCAAAGACTGTTATCCATAATGCCTGGTCCTCTTGAAGTCCCATGGTGTCAACCTCGATCTCTCCCGATCTACTGCATGAGCTGGATGGAGTGTACCTCCGAACTGTGGAGCGTGAAATACCTCGTGGACACGACATGCTAGGCGGTAAAGCCAGCGATGCGCTAAGTGCTACCTCTTTGAGTATCTCGAAGGAGCTGATAAACCTTGGCGATAGCTTCCACCAAGCTTAGGGTTTGACCACTCCTCTCTTAGGCATCACTAAGGAAGGCGTAATCACCAACCTCGAACTCTGGGGTCGATGTAGTACATCGACATAAGCTCTTCTGCCGGCTCGTCGGTGAGAGAAGATGTTGTGCGTATCGAAGCTCGCCTTCTCGGAGGTGTCCACTAATCGAATCGGAGATGATGGAGCTCTCACCCACCTTGGTCCAACATATTCGGTGATCTGCATGGCCTCCCATACAATCTCATGGTGCCATGCATACTCGCGATAAGTTGTTGTAGCGAATTCCACTAGGCGAATACTTTTTCCCATTACCCTTATGATCCGGGACCAGCATGCTCATGACAGAAGTCACTAACAATCGTATGGTCCTCTCTGTCTGACCATTTGTCTGTGGGTGGAAAGTTGTACTCATGGTGAGCCATGTGCCCATAGCCTTTTGGAATCTCTTCCAACGGTCTTGCGATAAACCTCGGGTCTCTATCAGACCTTGTGGATCTTGGTACTCCATGTGTGGGACTATCTCTCGAATGTACAACCAGGCGAATCTCTCGATGTGAGGTCATCTCAGCACGGCTAGAAAATGTCTTGGGCCGTGAGCGGTCCACTATCACCCATACCGCATCATGTCCTTGCGGTGTCGTGGAAAGTGGGTCACAAAATCCATCATGAAGTGCTCCAGCTTCCCGGCTTTGAGCCACCTCGATGATTTTGATATTTCTTGTACGGTGCTCGACCTTAACTGCCACACGTGGTTTCATCGTCGGGCAAGTCCTGCATTGATACTTCATCTTTCGCTCGATGAAATCTTAGCGAAGGCGAAGATCACAGGTCCATCTTCACGCCACTGGATGCAGTAGAGCGTGAAACTCACGAGAATCTCCTCTCTCCGTCCCGGTCGGCTTCTGAGAACCCTGCAGTCCTTCCTCTGAAGACTACCATCTCGTGGAGCGGTCCGGCCCTCGTCACTGTGCACATTGTGCGGTCACGATGGACACTATCACGTCTGCCTCTAGGACTCAATCACTCTGCTCCTTGAGCTGATTGTAGCTACTAAACTCCCCGGCGAACCACGAGCACGCTCGCTGTACTCAGCCAGGCTGTCCCACAATCTCAGCATCCATACATTCCGGGAAGCTATACTAGCTAATGCTTCCCGTGACTTCGGCGAGTGCATCAGCCACCATTTGCCTTACGGGGTGGTAATGCAAAGTGAAGTCTAATCCTCTAGGAACTCCATCATATGCGTTGCCTCGTATTGAGGTCTAGTTAACGTGAATATACTTGATTTTATGGTCTAAGTACATCTCGAACTCTTCGCCATATAAATAGTAGGCAAATCTTCAAAGCGAAGACTCGGCCGTAAATCCATGTCGTGTGTGGGGTAATTACGCTCATGATTCTTCAGGCGCCAGGGAACCCTGACTACTCACGAGTCTTGTTTGCATCAAAACACATCAGTCAGCCCTCGAGGCATCACAATACAACATGTACTTTGTCCTTGTCAGGGACTATCAAGATAGGGTAGTAGTAGAAGTCCTCTTCAACTCCTAGAATGCCTCCTCGCGTAATTAATCCCAATCGAACGGCCTCCCTTTTTAGGTGATCTTTTGTAATAGGTGTAGCTAATCGGGAGAAATCACCGATGAATCTCTGTAATACCCGACCAATCCCAGAAACTACGTATCTCTCAAAGACTAACCCGGCCTCTCCCAACTCATCACGGCCTCGACCTTCTGGAGTCGATGGCCACGCTGATCTTTGACCTGACATGTCGAAAATCTACTTTCATTAATCAAAGCTTCGCGCCTGCCCGAACTTAGCGATACAGCGATGGTCTCTCGGCCAATTGTGCTTGATCCTCAAGTGATACTCATGCTCTCCCACTCTTCGCGGGGTAGATCCAAAATTTCATCCACGAAGACTAGATAGTGATCTAGATAGGGTTGGAATACGTATCGTGAGGTCAGTGAATCTTGTGGCGTGTCGTCAATCCAAAGAGGCATCTTAGTAAACTCAAAGTGCCATCGCAGCGTCCTAAGCTGCTTGTCTTAGGATATCGGTCTCCTAACCCTCAAGCGATGGTAACGGTCTGAGAAGGTCTATCTTGGGTGAACTCGCTTCTCTTAGCGATCAAACAAATCGCGATCCTCGTAGTGATGCAGATTCTTGATCGTAACCATTCGGCTTCACCGTAATCAATGCACGGTCGAAGGTCTGTCCTTTCATATTCACAAAATAGAGAGCCCAGGAGTGCCCCATGGTGAGTGCTCGGTCTAATGAACCCTTATCGATAACTCACATGGCGGACTGCGAGTTCTATAAACTCAGTGGGTGCCATCTATCTTGAGTCGTAGAAATGGCGAAGTACCGGTGTAACTTCGTCTGAAGTCTGCCTCTGCGGAGGCAATCCCGATAGCTCATACGGAAAAACATCCTCATACTTGCAAACTACTCGGGAGTAGATCTAGTCAATCTCACCTAGTCACTCTTAGGGTAAAAGACTCATTGCTTGACCTTATTATCTGACACTGGACTCAAATACGCTCTGCAGGGCAAAAAATCGTCTTGTCACTGAAATACAACCACAGTCGCATCTTTGCATGTGGCGGTAACTCTCCTACGCTCATGTCGATGTGACTACATGTTGTCGGCCAATCCATCCCAGATGGCGATCGAACTGCGGCGTGTCCATGATCCTGGGTCGGCTGTGAGTAGAGTCTGAGATCTCGCTTCGTAACCGACATATCATCCTTATCCTCGCCCTAATCCTAAGGAGAACTCACATACAAGGCCTCAAGGCCTCAACCTCTAAATGACTCTATCTGTGATGTAGCGATAAATGAATCTGAAGCACGAATCAAATAACACTCTTGCCTGTGGCGAGATGCTGTGAAATGTACCTGTGGCCGGGCGATCGCGGCTTCGGCGGTGGTGTGATAGATGAGCACGCCCGAACCCTTGACATCCTGCATGGGCCTGCGTCCTGCGCCTCTTGCCTCGACCCATAGTGCGGCCTCGGCACTGTATTATGAGGAGGTGCCGTGTAGCTCCCTGAGGCTGAGCGGCTCCTCGCTGTCTTGGGTACGTGGAGAATATCTTTGTATCCTCTCTGTCCTCGCTGATTGGGGGCAGTCTTTGTCGAACAGGATCCTTGTCTCTTGAAATCCCTTCTCGAGATGTTTGGAAATTTCTTGTGATAGTACCTTCTCCTTCTTGGCAACCATTTGATGCGTCCTGGCAGGATGGCATGCCTCTGAATCCTGTTGAGACTAGAAGCCCTGCTTCTTCCCAGAACTAGAAAGGCCCGACTCTCCTTCTTCTTGCTACTAACACCCCATCCCAGAGTGCTCAGGCATCCTCGATCTCTCATGGTTGGGTTGTCGACCATGGAGTCCATGTCTGTGGCGAGATCTTACAATCACGCCTCGAGATGGACAACATTGTTCTTGAATTCTCTGACATAGCCTGCAACAGTATTATGATGTAAAACAAAGCGGAGGCTAGCTCGAGTGAATCCCCATACAGTCATCATCCACTTGTATTTCCAGGAACTCTGAGCTTTACGTAATCTCGTAGTATCCGGAAATACTTACCCATGAACAACTCCTGGAACTCTGCCCATGTCATTGCCTCTAGGTCTCTAGAGGTCTTTGCCCAGTTCCACCATACTTGGGCCTCACCCTACGCATTGGAATCACGGCTAGTCTAATCTGAGTCGGTATCGGAGGCGTCTCATGGCCTCCGATACATTCTCGGCTTCTACTTTTGAGACAATGGCCTTCCATCATCGGATCTCCCTCCCACAGCGAATGTCGAATGGGGATTGATGTGCCACTAAACCTCGAAGGCTACTCGGACCTCCACATTCTGCTTTGCACTAGCTGTGCAATAGCGATCATGATACCTATAGCCTTAGCGGCTTACGCTTGTCAGGCTGCGAGTGATTGCTTGGCCTTTCGATGGGCTATCTGCGTGCTCGCCCTCGATAACCATCTACACATGTCAAATGGCAAGTTAATATTCAATACAATATATTTAAAAGATAGCTTATAGTCTCGAGACACTATTCACATTAGTAAAATTTTGCACACAATATCCATGCATTCATAGATGTCTGAGGCCATAATTCATATATTAAATCATAAGCAAAAATAATTTCATTTGAAAATTTCATTTAAAGATTTTTATTTGATTTGATTTGATTGATTTGATTTGATTTTTATTTTATTTTTTGAAAACCTGGTGAGCGGTGCTCATGAGCGATTACTGGCGAGTCAAAGCGGGTTGGGTGCAGTGCACACCCCAATGACACCTTTACCTGGTAGGCGTCGCGCACCTAGGTCGACCGTGTTGCGGCCGTGTCGTGGTGTGTAGGGTGTCGTATCGCAAGCCCAACACAGGCCGTGTCGTAGGCCCCCTCGGCCGTATCGTGGCCTTGTATCCATTTGCACTCACTTGTGTCGTGACCTGTTGCTATCCGGATCGTCGGGCGTGTCGTGACACATCCCGACGACGACCTCTGCCCTCTGTCACGTCTGATCGTTTGTATCATGACACGGCCGCTAACCGAGGACCTCCGCCTATCCGCGATACAAAAGGCGTATCGTGACACAACCGATGGCCAAGCCTCTCTCTCTTATCCGCGTCTGAAAATTTGTAGCCATTGACACCAACCCGACCCGACGGCCTTGGCGTCTTTGCGTTAAATCATGGCCTCCCTTAGCGCGTGTAGTGTTTATATCATGGCCCGGCCGGCCGTATCGTGGCTTCTCCCACGCACCCGGAGCTAGCCTCCCGGCCTGTGTCATGATACAAATTCTTGTGCGTGACCCGGTCTGGCAATGGGCGATAACCCGGCCTTCTACTTTTTTTTTTTTTTATCATTTTCTTCTTCATTTTGTTTCACCTACTGGAAGACCCAAAAAAAAAAAAATATATATATATATATATATATATATATATATATATATATATATATATATATATATATATATTTTTTTTTTTCATTTTCGATGAAACAACGAAATAAATTTATTAAAATTTATTTTATCCACTCGATTTACTGCTTGTAAAACCTTAGAAAAAATTTCTTCACATCATTTTTTTTTTCATTTAATTCTGGACCATCTTGTCCAAAATTTCTCAAACACCTAAGGTTACATTTTCTCGACCCTAGTGTTCAACATCTTTTCTACGCTATTCACCAAACAAACAATTTCAATCACAATTCATACACAACAACTCATGTTATGCACACCATTCACACATAAAATACCATGCATGCAGTGTTCTAATCCTGTCTCGTGATTGCCTAGGTAATCACATACCTAACTCTAACATCGAGCTATACCAAGTTGTGATGTCCCTACACTTTAATGACTATGGCTTAAGCCCAAGTCCCTTAAGCCATAGGTATTCATATACCTAAGTTCTACCACACCCATGAGCTCGAGGTGTCGTTTACCTTGGCTCGATACCAAAATTGTGGCCGACCCAAAGTGGGGTGTCCGTTGACAACCGATCAACCCACGAATACTCGTGGATGTCGGGTTACCCGACGCCACTCACGAAAATCAGGCGGAGTCTCCTTTGTACGCTGGGGAGCTCTGCTGAGTCTGAAAACCTGTCTGACAATTCACAATGACCACCACCCGGGGGTCCACATGCGAGTAAAATGTGGCGCGAATTTCTCAATTCTCACAAATACATCAACTATATACAATAGTTCAAGAGTTATTACATTACTCTTAACTTGAACAAATATCAAAATTTACAATTTTAATACATGTTCCACAAAGTGAATACCAAAGCCCTGACTTGGCTTTCTTCTAAAATGCGACCTCTAGTGAGCCTGGTATCTGTTGCACTCCTGTACTGAAGAGCGATCCCTCGGCAGGAGTGAGCAAAGCCGATGAGATAATTTCCTACATGAGTTTACTCCCCACCTAAGTGAACATGCCATGTGAAACAATCACATTCAAACAATTTCATGAACTTCTTTCGAATGTCTACACACATGCCCGAACCCGTGTCTCGAGTCCTCACTTACGACTCCTCACATATGCCTAAGCAGATGCGAGTAAAATAATCCAATTTTCAAAACAAAAGCTTTTTGTTCTCGAGCTGCAGTTTGGTAAAATGTTAGATTACCCTCAGAGGCGGGTGATGGATAACGCTCCCAGCTTGATCCTTAGTCCTCATCGTGATCTGTTGAAACGACTCTGAAGCAATTCTTCGGAAAATCTTCCATCAAAATTCTTTCCACAAACATTTTAGTTTTTCTTTCAATTTCAATTTCGTGTCATGCACTCCTCCTATTCTAAGTTCTTTGATTACGCATATGGAATGCATGATGTCAATCGACAACTCATGTTAATATATAAAACATGTATGCATTAGAAAACATAATTAACTCAAACAAATTATGTTATTAAATTGATTACCAATAACACCAAGAATTAGCTCCATGGGCTAATTAACAAACACAAGCAATTCATTTTGAATCATAGCATCGCAAAGAATTAACACCAAAATGCGTCTTATTCACTGTGAACATTAGCCTCGAGTTAGTACTTTGTTCACGGCGCGTGATGGGGGTTTTCTCCGGCTCGGTTCAAAGCTTTTGAGACGAAAACCACGGCTAATCAAACCTCGAAACATCTAACCGTTTACATGGCTCTTTACCAAAGAATAGCCGAGTAGGGAAAAGATGCTATCTCTTAGAGTTGGCGAACTCTACCAAATTAGGGTGTTCACGGCGTAGCCCTCGCGTGGTCGATTTTGCTTCTTGCCGTCGAGGAATCGGCGGTCGAGCGACCGAATCTAGAGAAGGAGCTCTCTCTCTAAAACTCAAACCTAAGCTCAATGCCGTTTTTTGTTCCAGCCCCTGCACGTTTTCTCTTTTTTGTTTGAAGACAACTATTCAAGTTTTTGTCTTATTCTGCGTTAACTTTTTCAATAATTCTGTCTTGACCTTTAACGATTTTTGACAAAAGCGCGATATAGTGGTCATTCCAATCGTCTATACAATCGTACAACGTGGCGTGATTACATGTAGTATGTGACTTTGTCGTCGTATCGCTCATGAGTCGTTTTATGGCGCGACGCGGGTGTCTGAAAAGCGTGAAATTCCAACTATCTCGGTCGAAGCGAAATTAAACGTGGTAGCCAGATTTGTGAGGCGATTCCAGCGATTGAGGATTCGTTTTGTCATCCGAGATCTAGAAAAATTTCAGGTTTTGACCCAAATTACGATTTTACCCTTTTTTAGAAAATTTGAATTTTCTCGGGTCTTACACGTTTTCAAGGCGAATTTCATCAAATTCCGAGACAATCGGAATTTTCACGTTTTCGAGGCGATGAGTATCTAGTAGAGCAAAGCGAGATTTTGAGAAATTTTGAAAGTTGGGTAATAATTTAAAAGAAAGTTCATATGAGATGTTTAAACAGATGAGGAGCGAAATAAATTGTTTTGGGACAAAAACGAATCGGAACAAGAGGGACACATGGTGTGGCGTGAGTACGTGTTGAAATATAAAGGGACAATAGATATTTGGAAGTATCTCCATTTGCTGATTTTTGAAGCGTTAGAAAGGAAATAGAGGAGGAGAGCTAAGATTTTCTTCGTGCACGCGAGGAGGTTTTGTCGGGCCAGTCGTCGAGCCCGAGTTAAAGTTCTTGAATCTCGACAGGGGCTACTCATAGTCTGAGAAAAAAAAAGGGATTTCACCAAGATCTAAGAAGAAGATTTGGAGAATTCAAATATTTTGGGTTAGGAAGTGTTTGAGGCTTCCTGCGGTTTCTACATTTCAAGGTAAAGAGATTTTCCTACTTTGGTTTTATTCCTACTTTTGGGATGATTTTGGGATTGATTGTGGGATGGTTTTATGCCGTGTTTATGGCATGTTCTATGTCGTGGTTATGACATGTTTTATGCCGTGTTTGTGGCATGTTTTGTGGCCTTGATTGAGAGGATGTGTGGTAGGTGGAAAGAGTTGTGGCGGTGGAAAGGTTGTTTCAATATGGTTTCGGGTCAAAATGGCGTGTACTAAAGCTGCTAAGGAGCTCTCTGGCACGCTATTGCATAGTAGCCATGCTATTGCGTGGTTGGGCTTCGAAATTGCAGCCACCAGTGCGCGATTGCTTGGCTTTGGCATGGTGTGTGGACTCTATGGCACACCTTCAAACCTCTAACTTTAAGTAGTCATATCTTTCTCGTCCGAACTCCAATTCGCACGTTCTTGGACTCTATGGAAAGCTCTTTGAGTCTAGAATCTGACCATATGTCGATGTGTGTCATTTGGTGCTCACATATTTTTTGAAAATT
Organism: Tetrastigma voinierianum; assembly: GCA_016808115.1. Taxonomy (NCBI): domain Eukaryota; kingdom Viridiplantae; phylum Streptophyta; class Magnoliopsida; order Vitales; family Vitaceae; genus Tetrastigma; species Tetrastigma voinierianum. Next base: position 6,864 of record JAEQBH010001860.1, on the reverse strand, counting down.
TGATTGTTGCACAAAGTGTACTAATTACTTGGTTGTGTTGATGTGATGAATTTGTATGTGCAAATGGTCATTACATGGCTTGATTGTATGTGTGTCATTACTTGAACATGGAATGACATGTTGTGTGTTGGTGCTGATATATGCATAAATAATATATTGACATGAATGAAATGCAGTATGGAAGTCATATGCAGGTGATGTGATCTGTCCATGACACCCAATGAGTGGTGTGGATTATGTTGTCCATGTAGCATTTATTATACATATGGCATAACATGCTATGGTGCACTACATTGCATAGGCAGGTTATCGCATTTCATGGGTGTCGAGTGCATGGTTGTGATCAATCCTCCTGCGGTGATTGATGGGTGGGTTGGTATGTTGAGCGACGTCCAGCGGAATTAGCATAGTTACATGAAACGATAAAAAGAAAATGTGTGAATTAATAGCAACCCGAGGATAGACATGATCCCCAGCGGTGGCGCGAAAATGTTGAAGGCGTCACGAAGCATAACGGTGGGACAGGAAGTGGCTACCTGAAAGACACATGGTTTTATATATAAATGATCATTGAGGTTTAACATCGAAAACTTTTGGTTTGAAACAAATAAATTTGTTTTGTAAAACAGTCATTTGATGTAATCTAAATGATGGATTTTATCACACATTGGTATCCGCATTGTGTGGTGGGAGTTGGTAAGGACTCAAAAATGCTAGGAATCGGAAATGACTCGGGATAGGGTGCATGGGTTAGTCTCATCTCATTTCATGGCATGACATGTAGAATTCCAACGTAGGATTGCATAATCTTGTTGGGTGTGGTGTGAAATGTGAATGTGTGGAACATGACCATTGCATGTACACTTAGGTGGGGAGTAGCCTATGTAGGAATTATTCTCTATTGGGCGTGGCTCACCCTATAAGGGATAAAATTTTAGGTACGAGATAGGTACAGGTGGACGGTGCTCATTAGAGGCCTAAATTGTGAAAAAAGTCGAATTGTGGCTTTGATAAATCTTTTTGTAAAACCTTGGAACAATCTAGTTCTCGTATGTAATAATGGTAAGAGAGTCGTGATCGAACTCTTGTGAATTGTTTTAAAGGTAATTTCACATATTTTAAACTTAAATATGGATAAATGAATCCAGGTAAATGGGACATAATGATGTGGTATTGAGTTACTTGGTATCACGAATTATTTGATACCGATTTGGTATCAAAGCTTGTTATACAATTACCTAAGATAGTATTTCGCGGGTTGACCAGGTTGGTCAACGAGGACCCCGATTTTGAGGTGTCCTGACATGGTATCGAGAAGCTTGGAGTATACGAATACCTAGAGTTTGATGGATATGAGTCTAGGTCATTAGATTCATTGAGTTTCGTCACGGTGGTGCATCGGAGTGTGATGTGTGATTATAGGGTTTAGCGGGCATGTGTTTAGACCATTGCATACATTGTGTGTTTCATGTTCATGTTACATGACTAATTGCTGTGTTATGTGAATTATATACATAGTAAACTGTATATAGGAAAAGAGGAACATAACCTTGGGGGCTCTAAAAAAGAACGAATGGATGGTTCATATTATTGATGTCTATTAGTAGTTGGCACATGCACTACTAGTTAGACGAGAAAAGGAATCTCAATTTTCTATTTGACATGTGTAAATGGCAAGTCGAGGAAGAGGACGTAGAGAGGCGATGGGCCCAGTGACAACCGACCACCACGGGGCACGACTAATAAGGCTTCATAGAAGGCTATTGGTCTTGTGGCTTGCTACTATTGCGGGTGAGTGTTGTGCTGCCACTATTGCGGGCTAGTGCGATCATGAAACCCGAGGTAGGTCGAGTAACCTCTAGAGTTCAAGACTTTGACCAATAAGGCTTCATAGAGGCTATTGGTACTGTGACTGCTACTATTGCACGGGTGAGTGTTGTGCCTGCCACTATTGCACAGGCTAGTGCAATCATAGGTCAGGGTGGGTCGAGTAACCTCCAGAGTTCAAGGCACATCATCGCGCCGACCTTGAGGATAAGGGGGACCTGATGGAAGTGACCATTTGTTCCCGACAAATTCGAAGAATTTTTTGGAGGCTATGAAGATTACCTCCGATGCCACTCGGATAAAGCTGGCCCTATTCTAACTAGAGGGTGAATCCTAAGTGTGGAGGGATTGGGTCAAAGCCTCAAAGAACTTGGAGGCAATGGAATGGAAAGAGTTATGTGAACTCTTCATGGGCACGTATTTTCGGTGCCTGCGGGACATGCAAAAGCTTGGGAGTTCCTAGAGTTGAAACAAGGAACAATGACAGTGCTTGAATACGTGGCTAAGTTAATAGAATTAACACATTTCTTGGAGTGATTATGTGGCCACGGACATGGTCAAGTGAAAGTTTGAGGATGGTTTGAAATTGTCCATCCGAGGTAAAATTGTGGGACATTTGGACTCGATGGTTGAGACAACTATGGCCATTGAGAGGGAAGTGGATAAGGCACAAAGAATCTGGGATGTGGGTGCTAGTGATAAAAGAAAGGAGAGTCAACTCTCTTCTTCTAGCTCAGGAAAGAAATAGAGGACTTCTACTCGACAAGGGTTTTGGGCGAGGGTTGCGGTATGAGGCCAATGCGGGATAGGTCATCCCAAGATGGGAGACACTTTAGGGCTACTAGCCAGTCAAGGTAGAGGACATGCTACGAGCATGCGTCCTAGATCTAAAGGGTAGCTGGGAAGAGCATTTACCCTTAGTGGAATTTGCCTACGACAATAGTTATCAGGCGAGTATACAACGAAGACCTCTAAAGTGTGAGGTGAAGGATCATGTCTTCTTGAAGGTGATGCCTAAGAGAGGAGTGGCCAGGTTCGACAAGTGGGGAAAGCTGTCGTCGAGGTATATCGGGCCTTTTGAGATACTCGACAGGGTGGGTATGGAGTTGCTAGGTTGGCATTCTTTGCTTGAGCTTATCATGTGTTTATGAGGTATTCCATGTCTCCATGCTCTGGAAGTACACTTTAGATCTGACTCATGTAGTGGATTGGGCCAAGTTTGTTGTTGATACGGATGGGACCTTCGAGGAGGGATCGGTATGTATCATGGATAGTCGGGATCAGGTTTTGCGAAAGCGAGACCATGAAATTGAATGAAGGTGTTGTGGCAACAGAAATTGGAAGAAAGCTGACCTAGAATGCGAAAACACTATGCGTGCTAATTATCCTTTCTTATTCAAGGAGGAAGGTATGTTTTTAGTCAAGGATATTAAATGACTATTGCATATGTATGGGATTGTATGTGTTGTATGTATGTGAATTTCGGGACGAAATTCTTTTAAGGGGAAGAATGTAAAACCCAGTAGATATGAAAATTTTCTAGATCTCGAATGTGAAATGGACCTTCTTTGTTGGATTAGTCTTACTTGAGAAATCTAGTTACCTAGGCAGGCTAAGTAAGTTCGAAGGCGGTTGGAATTTTCACGTTTTCGAGACAACGAGTGCCTGGTGAAACCCAAAAACGAGATTTTTAAGAAAATTTTGAAAGTTGGGTAATAGTTTAAAGAAAGGAAATTCCATATGAGATCATTTGAATTTGGTAGGAGCCGAAATAAATTGTTTCGAAGAGGCAAAGAAAACGGACGGAACAAGGACATGTGGCGTGGCGTGAGCCACGTGTTAGAGAGAAATATAAAGGAATGAGAATATTTTGGGAGAAATATCTCCTATTTCATGATTTTTGAAGCGTTAGAGAGAGAGAGAGAGGAGGAAAGAAGCCCACGATTTTCTTGATTGATTCACGGGGTTCGTCGGTCGGAAGTCGTTGAGCCCAGAGTTAAAGTTCTTTCTTATACGACCAGAGGGCTACTCATGAAGTACGGAAAAAGAGGGATTTCAGAGATCTGAAGGAGATTTGCAGAATTCAGGAATTCAGTGGAAGTGTTTGAGGCTTCCTACATTTTTCTAATATGTTTCAAGAGAGGTAGAGATTTTTCCTACTTTGGTTTTATTCCTACTTTTGGGCTGATTTTGGGATGGGTGTGGGATGGTTTTATGCCATGTTTATGGCATGTTTTATGCCATGGTTATGGCATGTTTTGTGTCGTGTTTGTGGCATGTTTTGTGGCCTTCATTGGGAGGATATTGTGGTCGATGGAAAAGGGTTGTTTCTGGGATGGTTTCGGGTCAAAATGGCGTGTCTTGGAGGCTGCTTCAGGAGCTCTACAGCCTTGTGCATGGTGGGCTTGAGTGCGGCCTCGGTGCGCAATTGCATGGGTTTTGGCACAATTGCGTAGCCCCTACACACCTTCAAACCTCAAACTTTAAACCACCATATCTTTCTTGTCTAAACTACGATTCGCACGTTCTTGGACTCTATGGAAAGATCTTTGACTCTAGAAGCATTTGATTGCTCACATATTTTCACAAGGGTGATTATTGCACCAAATTAATACTAGTACCCAGTTGTGTTGATTGATGAATTTGTATGTGCAAATGGTCATTGCCTTAACTGATTGTGTGTGCGTTGCTTAAACATGGAATGACATGTTGTAATGTTGATGTTGACATAGCCATAAATAATATATTGACATGAATGAAATCACGGTATCGATCGTATGCAAGTGATGTGATTAGTCCCGTGACACCGGTTGAGTGGTGTGGATTATGTTGTCCATGTAGCATTTATTATACACATGGCATGATATAACATGTGGTGCATTACATTGCATATGCATGGGACACATTGCATTTCATTGGTGTGAGTGCATGGTTGTGATCAATCGTCATGCCAGTGAGATTGATAGGTGTGCGGTATGTTGGGCGGCGGATCCGGGGTGTTGTAATGTAAATGTGTGAGCAACAAGAAGATGATACCTGGTGAAGACCGATGTTTGTGGTTTACACGATCTCTGCTTGAGCCGTGAAAATGTTGGAAGGGTGTGCGGCTGCGGTGGGACCCGAAAATTCTCTATACTTAAAAAGACACGTGGTTTTATATATAAATGATCATTGAGGTTTAACATCAGCTTTTGGTTTGAAAACAAATGAATTGTTTTTGTAAAATGATCTGGATGTAATCACACAAATGATGGATTTTTATCACACATTGGCATCCGCATTGAGTGGTGGGGTCGTGGGACCGAAATGTTGGGAGTCGGTGACTTGGGATGAGTACGTGGTGAGTCTCAAATCTCATTTTCTTGGCATGACATGTAGAGTTCCAACCTAAGATTGCATAATCTTGTTGGAATTGTGGTGTGAAATGTGAGTGTGTGGAACATGACCATTGCATGTGCATTTAGGCGGAGAGTAGCCTCCGTAGGAATTATTCTCTACTTGGCGTGGCTCACCCTATACGGGATAACATTTCAAGTACGGGACATGTACAGGTGGACGACGCTCATTAGAGGTCAAAATTGTGAAACCTCGAGAAAATCTAATTTCTCGAAAAATGGCAAAATCGTAATTTCGGTAAAAATCCGAAATTTTCTAGATCTCAGATGACAAAACGAACTTCACCGTTGGAATCGTCTCGTGAAACCTAGCTGCGTAGATTTTTCGTCGAATTAGAACGGTCGAATTTACACATTTTCGAGAAACAAGCGTGGCGGGACACTTAGCGCATTAGAGTGGCTGCAGTGCCCGCGTGTCAAGCTCGGCTTCGATCAACTTGAGCTCAGGTGGGACCCACGTGAACACATGGCATGATGCCATTGGGTAGAAAGTCAATCAAGTTTTTGGGGACATGGATGGCATTTTGAATTCTTGAATAGGACAAAGCGTGAACAATATCATCTTCCCCAATTTGAAGCACAACGACGGTGTCTTTGGAACGAGCGATGCTTGATTTTTCATTTTTTTGAGAGAGGTGCTCCTTATATAAGATCGATCGTCGGACCATCAGTTTCTTCGAGGCGAGAAGGAAAGTTGCTCTACGAGGTGAGGACTATGCATGGGCACCGGTTTTGGGGAGTTTCGACAAACTCCATGAGGTAGGGGTTTTATCCTACTTGCTTTACCTCTTGTTTAAGTACTTTGTTGATGGTTGAGTATGATTGAGGCCGTGAGGGGCCGTTTGATCGATCCCAAAACTTGGGACCGAATTGTTAGAATTTTTGGAGCTCATTTGAATGATCCGCAGTATTTTGAAGTGATGCATTGGAACTTATTCAATAAATTGTGTTTTTGGTGAAGTAGAAGGCCCAGGGAGGGATGGCATGGAATTCGGGTTCTCAAAGTGGAAGCTTGAGTTGGGTGAGTGGGCGCCCATAGACGACCTTTGCTGAATTTGGGGGCTGTTGAAACCAGTCAGTGTTGTTCGAATTAGACAAAAATCGTCGATGTGTTGTGTTCTTGGTGCTAGAAATGAATGCTTTGAGTTATTAAATAGATAGGTTAATACATAGTTATAATGTGTTAACTTACAATGACATAATTATATAAATATAATTGTGTTTGTAGGCACGTGGAGATGATATTGTGGATTGCTCAGTGAGGCTAGATTTGGGGGAGTTGGTTGATCAAAGTTAAGAATTACATGTGGTGTGATTGTAAATTTGAGAATATATGCATAATTGATATATTTGTATAAATTGTGTTGAAGCTGGCATAATGCATATTCATATGCCTTTGGGTAACCTAAGAAATTAGGTGTGAGTGCATATTTATAATTTTCACAGCGAACATGGTTCTTAAAGGAATTTCACGAGATGATTTTAATGGGGTTGGGAGCGGTCAGCGGATCATTTTAGGATGAGGACCATGTTTGTTTCGGAAGTTCTCCAACACATTACGCCTCGGAGAAATAGTCCCATATTTTTACCGACATTCGATAGTGTATTTTCAAGAACGATAAGTTTTGTTTTAAAAATTGTG